>OY757262.1:7410964-7569076 GCA_963584085.1 Pyrausta aurata | reverse complement strand
GGCCGAGTGGTATAGGCATACGCCCGGATTGCGTAAGACACGGGGTTCAATTCCTCGTCTGTCACAGGTTCACAGTTGTCTTTTTACAAGTGCAATTTATATTATTAAGTTTGTATGGTGACAAAACACTATAAAAACAAAAATAAACTATAAATTGGCTTTCATCATCTTAACTGATTGTTAAAATATTTGTAAAAATATTTTCCTTCAGATATTGTGAGAGCAATCTCACAGCATTGATGATGTCACGCAGCCTACGCGTTAAGAAGCGCTTGCAAAATTCAACAGGACTGTTAATGTGATGGTGGCCGAGTGGTATAGGCATACGCCCGGATTGCGTAAGACACGGGGTTCAATTCCTCGTCTGTCACAGGTTCACAGTTGTCTTTTTACAAGTGCAATTTATATTATTAAGTTTGTATGGTGACAAAACACTATAAAAACAAAAATAAACTATGTTAAAGTTAGTACATTCTTTTATTTTGTTGGGTAATTTGTTATACATCTGAACACCTTCAAACAATAAAGTCTTTTTTCCGTAGTTCGTTCGAGCCTTATTTAGAATAAGTTTATGTTTATTTCTTAAATTATGAAGATTTGGTTTTTGTTTCAAGTGTATGTTTGATTGTATAGAATTTGTTATAATTTTGTAAACTAGAATACACGTTGCGTATGTATATAGTTGTTTTATATTTAAGATTTTAGTTTTTTCATAAATTTCTTTTGTTGGTGTTAAGTAATCAAAATGATTTAGTACTTTTACAATTTTGTTTTGTGTTCGTTGAAGTGGTTTTAAGTTTGTTTCAGCGGCTGAACCCCATATTTCTATTAAGTAATTTAAGTGTGATTTTACATCCATAATAGCATTAAGCATGAAGTAACAGAAAGTCTGACTAAGGACGGTAACCATTATTTATGGATTTATATAGAAAAACTTTCACTGAACATTGGCGCCATTTACAAACCCGGAGAAACAAATGTAAGAGACTTTTTAGACATCTTCTCATCGCAACTTGAAAAACGTAAAAGATCAGTTGTGATTGGTGATATGAATATAGACCTTTTAAGAACAACTACTCCAGACATCTATGTCAACCAATACCTACAGGAGATACAAGAATCCGGTTACGAGATAGTAAATAAAGTTGCTGAGAACTACAGTACACGTAAGACCATGGAAACCAACAGCATTTTAGATCATATATGTACAAATATTACCAATAATTCTTTTAGTATGTCTATAATAGAATCTGCATTATCAGACCACAAACACATATTTTTAGAAATAAGTAGTGTTAAACCGAAAATACCTAACAAAGTAAAATATCAGGCGCTCGATTATAAACAACTATACACAAACACATAAAATGCTGAATACCTTAATTGTAATAACGATTTTGAATATTTCAATGCTTTTTTACTTGGACAAATAAATACAAATAAACTATATAAAATGAAATATTTATACTCTCCACAAGATGACTGGATAACAAAAAATATAATAAATGCAATTAATCTACGAAATAAACTTTGAGAACAGACGAAAAAATCATGTGATGAAGAATTGCAAAAACAATTTAAAAAAGAACAAAAAATAGTAAAAACGCTTATAAAAAAAGAAAAATCTAAATACTATTATAAGTTGTTTCAAGATAATTATAACAAACCGAAAAAAACATGGGAACTCATTAACTGTCTAGCGCAAAATAAATTAAAGACAAACCTTTCTCCATCCAAGCTGATAACTGTTATATTAAATAATAATATCCTATATTACTCGTGGATAATGTAGCTTTCGAATGGTGAAAGAATTTTCAAAATCGGTCCAGTAGTTTATGAGCCTATTCATTACAATGAAACAAACAAACAAACAAATTTTTCCTCTTTTTAATATTAGTGTAGATGTAGATTTTGATAAGGATTAATAGCATGAGTAAAATAAACGCGTTTAAATGTAGTCCAAAAAATAATCAAGATTTTTCAATAAAAAAAATGGTTCTTGTGCCTCACCCGACATAGATAGGTACAGTATGTCGCGGACTTTTTTGTAGATATTTATAAGATCTACAATTACTTAGAACATTTTATGGTTCTTTCTTTAATAGTTTAGGCAGGGTACGCAAAATAAGTAACTGTTTTGGTTGATTTTTTACACCTTGTGTCCGAAAAACCCTAATATCTTACGGAACCCTATTTTTGTTCAAAATTAAATATATCCTATATTACTCGTGGATAATGTAGCTTTCGAATGGTGAAAGAATTTTCAAAATCGGTCCAGTAGTTTATGAGCCTATTCATTACAATCAAACAAACAAACAAACAAAGTTTTCCTCTTTATAATATTTGTGTAGATGTGTAGATTTTTTACACCTTGTGTCCGAAAAACCCTTATTTCTTACGGAACCCTATTTTCGTTCAAAATGAAATATATCCTATATTACTCGTGGATAATGTAGCTTTCGACTGAAGAAAGAATTTTCAAAATCGGTCCAGTAGTTTATGAGCCTATTCATTACAATCAAACAAACAAACAAACAAACAAACAAAGTTTTCCTCTTTATAATATTTGTGTAGATGTGTAGATTTTTTACACCTTGTGTCCGAAAAACCCTTATATCTTACGGAACCCTGTTTTTGTTCAAAATAAAATATATCCTATATTACTCGTGGATAATGTAGCTTTCGAATGGTGAAAGAATTTTCAAAATCGGTCCAGTAGTTTATGAGCCTATTCATTACAATCAAACAAACAAACAAACAAAGTTTTCCTCTTTATAATATTTGTGTAGATGTGTAGATGTGTAGATTTTTAAACACCTTGTGTCCGAAAAACCCTAATATCTTACGGAACCCTATTTTTGTTCAAAATTAAATATATCCTATATTACTCGTGGATAATGTAGCTTTCGAATGGTGAAAGAATTTTCAAAATCGGTCCAGTAGTTTATGAGCCTATTCATTACAATCAAACAAACAAACAAACAAATTTTTCCTCTTTATAATATTAGTGTATATTTGTGTAGATGTGTAGATTTTTTACACCTTGTGTCTGAAAAACCCTAATATCTTACGGAACCCTATTTTTGTTCAAAATTAAATATATCCTATATTACTCGTGGATAATGTAGCTTTCGAATGGTGAAAGAATTTTCAAAATCGGTCCAGTAGTTTATGAGCCTATTCATTACAATCAAACAAAATTTTTCCTCTTTATAATATTAGTGTAGATGTAGATTTTGATAAGGATTAATAGCATGAGTAAAATAAACGCGTTTAAATGTAGTCCAAAAAATAATCAAGATTTTTCAATAAAAAAAATGGTTCTTGTGCCTCACCCGACATAGATAGGTACAGTATGTCGCGGACTTTTTTGTAGATATTTATAAGATCTACAATTACTTAGAACATTTTATAGTTCTTTCTTTAATAGTTTAGGCAGGGTACGCAAAATAAGTAACTGTTTTGGTTGATTTTTTACACCTTGTGTCCGAAAAACCCTAATATCTTACGGAACCCTATTTTTGTTCAAAATTAAATATATCCTATATTACTCGTGGATAATATAGCTTTCGAATGGTGAAAGAATTTTCAAAATCGGTCCAGTAGTTTATGAGCCTATTCATTACAATCAAACAAACAAACAAACAAATTTTTCCTCTTTTTAATATTAGTGTAGATGTAGATTTTGATAAGGATTAATAGCATGAGTAAAATAAACGCGTTTAAATGTTGTCCAAAAAATAATCAAGATTTTTCAATAAAAAAAATGGTTCTTGTGCC
Organism: Pyrausta aurata; assembly: GCA_963584085.1. Classification (NCBI taxonomy): domain Eukaryota; kingdom Metazoa; phylum Arthropoda; class Insecta; order Lepidoptera; family Crambidae; genus Pyrausta; species Pyrausta aurata. The sequence continues at coordinate 7,565,296 of OY757262.1, read as the reverse complement.
TCACCCGACATAGATAGGTACAGTATGTCGCGGACTTTTTTGTAGATATTTATAAGATCTACAATTACTTAGAACATTTTATAGTTCTTTCTTTAATAGTTTAGGCAGGGTACGCAAAATAAGTAACTGTTTTGGTTGATTTTTTACACCTTGTGTCCGAAAAACCCTAATATCTTACGGAACCCTATTTTTGTTCAAAATTAAATATATCCTATATTACTCGTGGATAATGTAGCTTTCGAATGGTGAAAGAATTTTCAAAATCGGTCCAGTAGTTTATGAGCCTATTCATTACAATCAAACAAAATTTTTCCTCTTTATAATATTAGTGTAGATGTAGATTTTGATAAGGATTAATAGCATGAGTAAAATAAACGCGTTTAAATGTAGTCCAAAAAATAATCAAGATTTTTCAATAAAAAAAAAATGGTTCTTGTGCCTCACCCGACATAGATAGGTATAGTATGTCGCGGACTTTTTTGTAGATATTTATAAGATCTACAATTACTTAGAACATTTTATGGTTCTATCTTTAATAGTTTAGGCAGGGTACGCAAAATAAGTAACTGTTTTGGTTGATTTTTTACACCTTGTGTCCGAAAAACCCTAATATCTTACGGAACCCTATTTTTGTTCAAAATTAAATATATCCGTTATTACTCGTGGATAATGTAGCTTTCGAATGGTGAAAGAATTTTCAAAATCGGTCCAGTAGTTTATGAGCCTATTCATTACAATCAAACAAACAAACAAAGTTTTCCTCTTTATAATATTTGTGTAGATGTGTAGATTTTTTACACCTTGTGTCCGAAAAACCCTTATATCTTACGGAACCCTGTTTTTGTTCAAAATTAAATATATCCTATATTACTCGTAGATAATGTGGCTTTCGAATGGTAAAAGAATTTTCAAAATCGGTCCAGTAGTTTATGAGCCTATTCATTACAATCAAACAAACAAACAAACAAAGTTTTCCTCTTTATAATATTTGTGTAGATGTGTAGATTTTTAAACACCTTGTGTCCGAAAAACCCTAATATCTTACGGAACCCTATTTTTGTTCAAAATTAAATATATCCTATATTACTCGTGGATAATGTAGCTTTCGAATGGTGAAAGAATTTTCAAAATCGGTCCAGTAGTTTATGAGCCTATTCATTACAATCAAACAAACAAACAAACAAATTTTTCCTCTTTATAATATTAGTGTATATTTGTGTAGATGTGTAAATTTTTTACACCTTGTGTCCGAAAAACCCTAATATCTTACGGAACCCTATTTTTGTTCAAAATTAAATATATCCTATATTACTTGTAGATAATGTAGCTTTCGAATGGTGAAAGAATTTTCAAAATCGGTCCAGTAGTTTATGAGCCTATTCATTACAATCAAACAAACAAACAAACAAATTTTTCCTCTTTATAATATTTGTGTAGATGTGTAGATTTTTAAACACCTTGTGTCCGAAAAACCCTAATATCTTACGGAACCCTATTTTTGTTCAAAATTAAATATATCCTATATTACTCGTGGATAATGTAGCTTTCGAATGGTGAAAGAATTTTCAAAATCGGTCCAGTAGTTTATGAGCCTATTCATTACAATCAAACAAACAAACAAACAAAGTTTTCCTCTTTATAATATTTGTGTAGATGTGTAGATGTGTAGATTTTTAAACACCTTGTGTCCGAAAAACCCTAATATCTTACGGAACCCTATTTTTGTTCAAAATTAAATATATCCTATATTACTCGTGGATAATGTAGCTTTCGAATGGTGAAAGAATTTTCAAAATCGGTCCAGTAGTTTATGAGCCTATTCATTACAATCAAACAAACAAACAAACAAATTTTTCCTCTTTATAATATTAGTGTATATTTGTGTAGATGTGTAGATTTTTTACACCTTGTGTCTGAAAAACCCTAATATCTTACGGAACCCTATTTTTGTTCAAAATTAAATATATCCTATATTACTCGTGGATAATGTAGCTTTCGAATGGTGAAAGAATTTTCAAAATCGGTCCAGTAGTTTATGAGCCTATTCATTACAATCAAACAAAATTTTTCCTCTTTATAATATTAGTGTAGATGTAGATTTTGATAAGGATTAATAGCATGAGTAAAATAAACGCGTTTAAATGTAGTCCAAAAAATAATCAAGATTTTTCAATAAAAAAAATGGTTCTTGTGCCTCACCCGACATAGATAGGTACAGTATGTCGCGGACTTTTTTGTAGATATTTATAAGATCTACAATTACTTAGAACATTTTATAGTTCTTTCTTTAATAGTTTAGGCAGGGTACGCAAAATAAGTAACTGTTTTGGTTGATTTTTTACACCTTGTGTCCGAAAAACCCTAATATCTTACGGAACCCTATTTTTGTTCAAAATTAAATATATCCTATATTACTCGTGGATAATATAGCTTTCGAATGGTGAAAGAATTTTCAAAATCGGTCCAGTAGTTTATGAGCCTATTCATTACAATCAAACAAACAAACAAACAAATTTTTCCTCTTTTTAATATTAGTGTAGATGTAGATTTTGATAAGGATTAATAGCATGAGTAAAATAAACGCGTTTAAATGTTGTCCAAAAAATAATCAAGATTTTTCAATAAAAAAAATGGTTCTTGTGCCTCACCCGACATAGATAGGTATAGTATGTCGCGGACTTTTTTGTAGATATTTATAAGATCTAAGATTACTTAGAACATTTTATAGTTCTTTCTTTAATAGTTTAGGCAGGGTACGCAAAATAAGTAACTGTTTTGGTTGATTTTTTACACCTTGTGTCCGAAAAATCCTAATATCTTACGGAACCCTATTTTTGTTCAAAATTAAATATATCCGTTATTACTCGTGGATAATGTAGCTTTCGAATGGTGAAAGAATTTTCAAAATCGGTCCAGTAGTTTATGAGCCTATTCATTACAATCAAACAAACAAACAAACAAATTTTTCCTCTTTTTAATATTAGTGTAGATGTAGATTTTGATAAGGATTAATAGCATGAGTAAAATAAACGCGTTTAAATGTAGTCCAAAAAATAATCAAGATTTTTCAATAAAAAAAATGGTTCTTGTGCCTCACCCGACATAGATAGGTATAGTATGTCGCGGACTTTTTTGTAGATATTTATAAGATCTACAATTACTTAGAACATTTTATGGTTCTATCTTTAATAGTTTAGGCAGGGTACGCAAAATAAGTAACTTTTTTGGTTGATTTTTTACACCTTGTGTCCGAAAAACCCTAATTTCTTACGGAACCCTATTTTCGTTCAAAATGAAATATATCCTATATTACTCGTGGATAATGTAGCTTTCGAATGGTGAAAGAATTTTCAAAATCGGTCCAGTAGTTTATGAGCCTATTCATTACAATCAAACAAACAAACAAAGTTTTCCTCTTTATAATATTTGTGTAGATGTGTAGATTTTTTACACCTTGTGTCCGAAAAACCCTTATATCTTACGGAACCCTGTTTTTGTTCAAAATTAAATATATCCTATATTACTCGTAGATAATGTGGCTTTCGAATGGTAAAAGAATTTTCAAAATCGGTCCAGTAGTTTATGAGCCTATTCATTACAATCAAACAAACAAACAAACAAAGTTTTCCTCTTTATAATATTTGTGTAGATGTGTAGATTTTTAAACACCTTGTGTCCGAAAAACCCTAATATCTTACGGAACCCTATTTTTGTTCAAAATTAAATATATCCTATATTACTCGTGGATAATGTAGCTTTCGAATGGTGAAAGAATTTTCAAAATCGGTCCAGTAGTTTATGAGCCTATTCATTACAATCAAACAAACAAACAAACAAATTTTTCCTCTTTATAATATTAGTGTATATTTGTGTAGATGTGTAAATTTTTTACACCTTGTGTCCGAAAAACCCTAATATCTTACGGAACCCTATTTTTGTTCAAAATTAAATATATCCTATATTACTTGTAGATAATGTAGCTTTCGAATGGTGAAAGAATTTTCAAAATCGGTCCAGTAGTTTATGAGCCTATTCATTACAATCAAACAAACAAACAAACAAATTTTTCCTCTTTATAATATTTGTGTAGATGTGTAGATTTTTAAACACCTTGTGTCCGAAAAACCCTAATATCTTACGGAACCCTATTTTTGTTCAAAATTAAATATATCCTATATTACTCGTGGATAATGTAGCTTTCGAATGGTGAAAGAATTTTCAAAATCGGTCCAGTAGTTTATGAGCCTATTCATTACAATCAAACAAAATTTTTCCTCTTTATAATATTAGTGTAGATGTAGATTTTGATAAGGATTAATAGCATGAGTAAAATAAACGCGTTTAAATGTAGTCCAAAAAATAATCAAGATTTTTCAATAAAAAAAATGGTTCTTGTGCCTCACCCGACATAGATAGGTATAGTATGTCGCGGACTTTTTTGTAGATATTTATAAGATCTACAATTACTTAGAACATTTTATGGTTCTATCTTTAATAGTTTAGGCAGGGTACGCAAAATAAGTAACTTTTTTGGTTGATTTTTTACACCTTGTGTCCGAAAAACCCTAATTTCTTACGGAACCCTATTTTCGTTCAAAATGAAATATATCCTATATTACTCGTGGATAATGTAGCTTTCGAATGGTGAAAGAATTTTCAAAATCGGTCCAGTAGTTTATGAGCCTATTCATTACAATCAAACAAACAAACAAAGTTTTCCTCTTTATAATATTTGTGTAGATGTGTAGATTTTTTACACCTTGTGTCCGAAAAACCCTTATATCTTACGGAACCCTGTTTTTGTTCAAAATTAAATATATCCTATATTACTCGTAGATAATGTGGCTTTCGAATGGTAAAAGAATTTTCAAAATCGGTCCAGTAGTTTATGAGCCTATTCATTACAATCAAACAAACAAACAAACAAAGTTTTCCTCTTTATAATATTTGTGTAGATGTGTAGATTTTTAAACACCTTGTGTCCGAAAAACCCTAATATCTTACGGAACCCTATTTTTGTTCAAAATTAAATATATCCTATATTACTCGTGGATAATGTAGCTTTCGAATGGTGAAAGAATTTTCAAAATCGGTCCAGTAGTTTATGAGCCTATTCATTACAATCAAACAAACAAACAAACAAATTTTTCCTCTTTATAATATTAGTGTATATTTGTGTAGATGTGTAAATTTTTTACACCTTGTGTCCGAAAAACCCTAATATCTTACGGAACCCTATTTTTGTTCAAAATTAAATATATCCTATATTACTTGTAGATAATGTAGCTTTCGAATGGTGAAAGAATTTTCAAAATCGGTCCAGTAGTTTATGAGCCTATTCATTACAATCAAACAAACAAACAAACAAATTTTTCCTCTTTATAATATTTGTGTAGATGTGTAGATTTTTAAACACCTTGTGTCCGAAAAACCCTAATATCTTACGGAACCCTATTTTTGTTCAAAATTAAATATATCCTATATTACTCGTGGATAATGTAGCTTTCGAATGGTGAAAGAATTTTCAAAATCGGTCCAGTAGTTTATGAGCCTATTCATTACAATCAAACAAACAAACAAACAAAGTTTTCCTCTTTATAATATTTGTGTAGATGTGTAGATGTGTAGATTTTTAAACACCTTGTGTCCGAAAAACCCTAATATCTTACGGAACCCTATTTTTGTTCAAAATTAAATATATCCTATATTACTCGTGGATAATGTAGCTTTCGAATGGTGAAAGAATTTTCAAAATCGGTCCAGTAGTTTATGAGCCTATTCATTACAATCAAACAAACAAACAAACAAATTTTTCCTCTTTATAATATTAGTGTATATTTGTGTAGATGTGTAGATTTTTTACACCTTGTGTCTGAAAAACCCTAATATCTTACGGAACCCTATTTTTGTTCAAAATTAAATATATCCTATATTACTCGTGGATAATGTAGCTTTCGAATGGTGAAAGAATTTTCAAAATCGGTCCAGTAGTTTATGAGCCTATTCATTACAATCAAACAAAATTTTTCCTCTTTATAATATTAGTGTAGATGTAGATTTTGATAAGGATTAATAGCATGAGTAAAATAAACGCGTTTAAATGTAGTCCAAAAAATAATCAAGATTTTTCAATAAAAAAAATGGTTCTTGTGCCTCACCCGACATAGATAGGTACAGTATGTCGCGGACTTTTTTGTAGATATTTATAAGATCTACAATTACTTAGAACATTTTATAGTTCTTTCTTTAATAGTTTAGGCAGGGTACGCAAAATAAGTAACTGTTTTGGTTGATTTTTTACACCTTGTGTCCGAAAAACCCTAATATCTTACGGAACCCTATTTTTGTTCAAAATTAAATATATCCTATATTACTCGTGGATAATATAGCTTTCGAATGGTGAAAGAATTTTCAAAATCGGTCCAGTAGTTTATGAGCCTATTCATTACAATCAAACAAACAAACAAACAAATTTTTCCTCTTTTTAATATTAGTGTAGATGTAGATTTTGATAAGGATTAATAGCATGAGTAAAATAAACGCGTTTAAATGTTGTCCAAAAAATAATCAAGATTTTTCAATAAAAAAAATGGTTCTTGTGCCTCACCCGACATAGATAGGTATAGTATGTCGCGGACTTTTTTGTAGATATTTATAAGATCTAAGATTACTTAGAACATTTTATAGTTCTTTCTTTAATAGTTTAGGCAGGGTACGCAAAATAAGTAACTGTTTTGGTTGATTTTTTACACCTTGTGTCCGAAAAATCCTAATATCTTACGGAACCCTATTTTTGTTCAAAATTAAATATATCCGTTATTACTCGTGGATAATGTAGCTTTCGAATGGTGAAAGAATTTTCAAAATCGGTCCAGTAGTTTATGAGCCTATTCATTACAATCAAACAAACAAACAAACAAATTTTTCCTCTTTTTAATATTAGTGTAGATGTAGATTTTGATAAGGATTAATAGCATGAGTAAAATAAACGCGTTTAAATGTAGTCCAAAAAATAATCAAGATTTTTCAATAAAAAAAATGGTTCTTGTGCCTCACCCGACATAGATAGGTATAGTATGTCGCGGACTTTTTTGTAGATATTTATAAGATCTACAATTACTTAGAACATTTTATGGTTCTATCTTTAATAGTTTAGGCAGGGTACGCAAAATAAGTAACTTTTTTGGTTGATTTTTTACACCTTGTGTCCGAAAAACCCTAATTTCTTACGGAACCCTATTTTCGTTCAAAATGAAATATATCCTATATTACTCGTGGATAATGTAGCTTTCGAATGGTGAAAGAATTTTCAAAATCGGTCCAGTAGTTTATGAGCCTATTCATTACAATCAAACAAACAAACAAAGTTTTCCTCTTTATAATATTTGTGTAGATGTGTAGATTTTTTACACCTTGTGTCCGAAAAACCCTTATATCTTACGGAACCCTGTTTTTGTTCAAAATTAAATATATCCTATATTACTCGTAGATAATGTGGCTTTCGAATGGTAAAAGAATTTTCAAAATCGGTCCAGTAGTTTATGAGCCTATTCATTACAATCAAACAAACAAACAAACAAAGTTTTCCTCTTTATAATATTTGTGTAGATGTGTAGATTTTTAAACACCTTGTGTCCGAAAAACCCTAATATCTTACGGAACCCTATTTTTGTTCAAAATTAAATATATCCTATATTACTCGTGGATAATGTAGCTTTCGAATGGTGAAAGAATTTTCAAAATCGGTCCAGTAGTTTATGAGCCTATTCATTACAATCAAACAAACAAACAAACAAATTTTTCCTCTTTATAATATTAGTGTATATTTGTGTAGATGTGTAAATTTTTTACACCTTGTGTCCGAAAAACCCTAATATCTTACGGAACCCTATTTTTGTTCAAAATTAAATATATCCTATATTACTTGTAGATAATGTAGCTTTCGAATGGTGAAAGAATTTTCAAAATCGGTCCAGTAGTTTATGAGCCTATTCATTACAATCAAACAAACAAACAAACAAATTTTTCCTCTTTATAATATTTGTGTAGATGTGTAGATTTTTAAACACCTTGTGTCCGAAAAACCCTAATATCTTACGGAACCCTATTTTTGTTCAAAATTAAATATATCCTATATTACTCGTGGATAATGTAGCTTTCGAATGGTGAAAGAATTTTCAAAATCGGTCCAGTAGTTTATGAGCCTATTCATTACAATCAAACAAACAAACAAACAAATTTTTCCTCTTTATAATATTAGTGTATGTATATTTGTGTAGATGTGTAGATTTTTTACACCTTGTGTCCGAAAAACCCTAATATCTTACGGAACCCTATTTTTGTTCAAAATTAAATATATCCTATATTACTCGTGGATAATGTAGCTTTCGAATGGTGAAAGAATTTTCAAAATCGGTCCAGTAGTTTATGAGCCTATTCATTACAATCAAACAAAATTTTTCCTCTTTATAATATTAGTGTAGATGTAGATTTTGATAAGGATTAATAGCATGAGTAAAATAAACGCGTTTAAATGTAGTCCAAAAAATAATCAAGATTTTTCAATAAAAAAAATGGTTCTTGTGCCTCACCCGACATAGATAGGTACAGTATGTTGCGGACTTTTTTGTAGATATTTATAAGATCTACAATTACTTAGAACATTTTATAGTTCTTTCTTTAATAGTTTAGGCAGGGTACGCAAAATAAGTAACTGTTTTGGTTGATTTTTTACACCTTGTGTCCGAAAAACCCTAATATCTTACGGAACCCTATTTTTGTTCAAAATTAAATATATCCTATATTACTCGTGGATAATGAAGCTTTCGAATGGTGAAAGAATTTTCAAAATCGGTCCAGTAGTTTATGAGCCTATTCATTGCAATCAAACAAACAAAGTTTTCCTCTTTATAATATTAGTGTAGATGTAGATTTTGATAAGGATTAATAGCATGAGTAAAATAAACGCGTTTAAATGTAGTCCAAAAAATAATCAAGATTTTTCAATAAAAAAAAAATGGTTCTTGTGCCTCACCCGACATAGATAGGTATAGTATGTCGCGGACTTTTTTGTAGATATTTATAAGATCTACAATTACTTAGAACATTTTATGGTTCTATCTTTAATAGTTTAGGCAGGGTACGCAAAATAAGTAACTGTTTTGGTTGATTTTTTACACCTTGTGTCCGAAAAACCCTAATATCTTACGGAACCCTATTTTTGTTCAAAATTAAATATATCCGTTATTACTCGTGGATAATGTAGCTTTCGAATGGTGAAAGAATTTTCAAAATCGGTCCAGTAGTTTATGAGCCTATTCATTACAATCAAACAAACAAACAAACAAAGTTTTCCTCTTTATAATATTTGTGTAGATGTGTAGATTTTTTACACCTTGTGTCCGAAAAACCCTTATATCTTACGGAACCCTGTTTTTGTTCAAAATTAAATATATCCTATATTACTCGTAGATAATGTGGCTTTCGAATGGTGAAAGAATTTTCAAAATCGGTCCAGTAGTTTATGAGCCTATTCATTACAATCAAACAAACAAACAAACAAAGTTTTCCTCTTTATAATATTTGTGTAGATGTGTAGATTTTTAAACACCTTGTGTCCGAAAAACCCTAATATCTTACGGAACCCTATTTTTGTTCAAAATTAAATATATCCTATATTACTCGTGGATAATGTAGCTTTCGAATGGTGAAAGAATTTTCAAAATCGGTCCAGTAGTTTATGAGCCTATTCATTACAATCAAACAAACAAACAAACAAATTTTTCCTCTTTATAATATTAGTGTATATTTGTGTAGATGTGTAAATTTTTTACACCTTGTGTCCGAAAAACCCAAATATCTTACGGAACCCTATTTTTGTTTAAAATTAAATATATTCTATATTACTCGTAGATAATGTAGCTTTCGAATGGTGAAAGAATTTTCAAAATCGGTCCAGTAGTTTATGAGCCTATTCATTACAATCAAACAAACAAACAAACAAAGTTTTCCTCTTTATAATATTTGTGTAGATGTGTAGATTTTTAAACACCTTGTGTCCGAAAAACCCTAATATCTTACGGAACCCTATTTTTGTTCAAAATTAAATATATCCTATATTACTCGTGGATAATGTAACTTTCGAATGGTGAAAGAATTTTCAAAATCGGTCCAGTAGTTTATGAGCCTATTCATTACAATCAAACAAACAAACAAACAAATTTTTCCTCTTTATAATATTAGTGTATATTTGTGTAGATGTGTAGATTTTTTACACCTTGTGTCCGAAAAACCCTAATATCTTACGGAACCCTATTTTTGATCAAAATTAAATATATCCTATATTACTCGTGGATAATGTAGCTTTCGAATGGTGAAAGAATTTTCAAAATCGGTCCAGTAGTTTATGAGCCTATTCATTACAATCAAACAAAATTTTTCCTCTTTATAATATTAGTGTAGATGTAGATTTTGATAAGGATTAATAGCATGAGTAAAATAAACGCGTTTAAATGTAGTCCAAAAAATAATCAAGATTTTTCAATAAAAAAAATGGTTCTTGTGCCTCACCCGACATAGATAGGTACAGTATGTCACGGACTTTTTTGTAGATATTTATAAGATCTACAATTACTTAGAACATTTTATAGTTCTTTCTTTAATAGTTTAGGCAGGGTACGCAAAATAAGTAACTGTTTTGGTTGATTTTTTACACCTTGTGTCCGAAAAACCCTAATATCTTACGGAACCCTATTTTTGTTCAAAATTAAATATATCCTATATTACTCGTGGATAATGAAGCTTTCGAATGGTGAAAGAATTTTCAAAATCGGTCCAGTAGTTTATGAGCCTATTCATTGCAATCAAACAAACAAAGTTTTCCTCTTTATAATATTAGTGTAGATGTATATTTTGATAAGGATTAATAGCATGAGTAAAATAAACGCGTTTAAATGTAGTCCAAAAAATAATCAAGATTTTTCAATAAAAAAAAATGGTTCTTGTGCCTCACCCGACATAGATAGGTATATTATGTCGCGGACTTTTTTGTAGATATTTATAAGATCTACAATTACTTAGAACATTTTATGGTTCTATCTTTAATAGTTTAGGCAGGGTACGCAAAATAAGTAACTGTTTTGGTTGATTTTTTACACCTTGTGTCCGAAAAACCCTAATATCTTACGGAACCCTATTTTTGTTCAAAATTAAATATATCCGTTATTACTCGTGGATAATGTAGCTTTCGAATGGTGAAAGAATTTTCAAAATCGGTCCAGTAGTTTATGAGCCTATTCATTACAATCAAACAAACAAACAAACAAATTTTTCCTCTTTTTAATATTAGTGTAGATGTAGATTTTGATAAGGATTAATAGCATGAGTAAAATAAACGCGTTTAAATGTAGTCCAAAAAATAATCAAGATTTTTCAATAAAAAAAATGGTTCTTGTGCCTCACCCGACATAGATAGGTATAGTATGTCGCGGACTTTTTTGTAGATATTTATAAGATCTACAATTACTTAGAACATTTTATGGTTCTATCTTTAATAGTTTAGGCAGGGTACGCAAAATAAGTAACTGTTTTGGTTGATTTTTTACACCTTGTGTCCGAAAAACCCTAATTTCTTACGGAACCCTATTTTCGTTCAAAATGAAATATATCCTATATTACTCGTGGATAATGTAGCTTTCGAATGGTGAAAGAATTTTCAAAATCGGTCCAGTAGTTTATGAGCCTATTCATTACAATCAAACAAACAAACAAAGTTTTCCTCTTTATAATATTTGTGTAGATGTGTAGATTTTTTACACCTTGTGTCCGAAAAACCCTTATATCTTACGGAACCCTGTTTTTGTTCAAAATTAAATATATCCTATATTACTCGTAGATAATGTGGCTTTCGAATGGTGAAAGAATTTTCAAAATCGGTCCAGTAGGTTATGAGCCTATTCATTACAATCACACAAACAAACAAACAAAGTTTTCCTCTTTATAATATTTGTGTAGATGTGTAGATTTTTAAACACCTTGTGTCCGAAAAACCCTAATATCTTACGGAACCCTATTTTTGTTCAAAATTAAATATATCCTATATTACTCGTGGATAATGTAGCTTTCGAATGGTGAAAGAATTTTCAAAATCGGTCCAGTAGTTTATGAGCCTATTCATTACAATCAAACATACAAACAAACAAATTTTTCCTCTTTATAATATTAGTGTATATTTGTGTAGATGTGTAGATTTTTTACACCTTGTGTCCGAAAAACCCTAATATCTTACGGAACCCTATTTTTGTTTAAAATTAAATATATCCTATATTACTCGTAGATAATGTAGCTTTCGAATGGTGAAAGAATTTTCAAAATCGGTCCAGTAGTTTATGAGCCTATTCATTACAATCAAACAAATTTTTCCTCTTCATAATATTAGTGTAGATGTAGATTTTGATAAGGATTAATAGCATGAGTAAAATAAACGCGTTTAAATGTAGTCCAAAAAATAATCAAGATTTTTCAATAAAAAAATGGTTCTTGTGCCTTACCCGACATAGATAGGTATAGTATGTCGTGGACTTTTTTGTAGATATTTATAAGATCTACAATTACTTAGAACATTTGGACAGTGTTATGCAAAAGGGTGTCAAGTGACATATTGGTCATTTCGAGATAAACGCGTTTAAAGATTTTCAAGGTCGTCACTTTTAAAAATTGCTGTAACTTCGTATTTACACGGTTTACATGCCTAAAAATTGGCATAACTACAGAATGAGATGTATATTTTATGTATTTGATATTCATTTGTGTGAATTATAATTATACAAGTAGATAAATGCAATTAAAACACTTAAAACCTTTTTGCTTTAATAGGATATCGTTGCAAATAATTTGCTAAAAGGTTTTAAAGTACTTTAAATCCCTTTTGCAAAACTCTTTTAAGAATCCTATTAGTATTAGTTTTATAGTCAAACAGTTTCAACGACACAGTTCTCTATATTTTTATGATTTCTTCATTAAAATTTCATTTGTTTTATTTTGTAGAAGTTTATAAAAAGCGTTACTTTCAATAATTCTAACGTTCTAGTAAATCCACACACTTTTTCTGGATTTTTGCTATTCGTAATTTAATCTGCGTATTTCTATGCATTTTGTAATACTTGATTATCAATGAACAGTCTGCCCATGGCGAAATCAGTATAAAATACAACTTCAGGTGATAGCTTGATCAATCAAGACCTATATTAAAAAATGTACTCCGTTTTTAATTTGTATGTACTATGTACTTCCAAAACCGCAGTAAATTGCTTCTTTTTGCCAGATTTGATTATTAAAAATACAGATATTAATCTTAAGACTCTTACATCCATAGGTCACTATTATTTTATTCAAAAATAATAAGATGCCTTCGTAAAATCATTGGAAAAATCTGTATTTTTTAAAAAGTTAATTCAAAAAGAAATTCTCTTCTATTATAAGGATTTTGGAATACATAAATGATTTTGTTTAAAGTAAGTCAAACTGGATAGATTTTTAGGAGATAGTAGGTTGAATAATCTTTTTAAAGGAATTATGACTAGGATGACTTGTCGTCCTATTCATTGGTCAAAAATCTTAAACTTAGGTCTATTTAGTCATTATTTTAAGATCTGTGCAAGAAAAAACGACAGCTGTTTAAACCTGACAGATCAACAATTCAAAAAACACAATAATTTTAGTATTTCCATTAATAAACATGGACTTGAAACCTTTTTGTTAAAATAAATTCAGCAATAATAAATCGCTAAACGGTATTAAGAACACATGAAACCTTTTTGCATATATCAGTATACTCAATGGGTTGTTTCGCAATACGTTATTTTGTGAGATAACTTTTAATATAAATTTTTTTGAAGTTCGACCTTTGGGCGACAAGTTAGAGGACATTTTTGCGAATCCAGTGGTACCAATAACTCCATACCTGATTTTAGGTCACTTGACACCCTTTTGCATAACAGTGTCCATTTTATGGTTCTATCTTTAATAGTTTAGACAGGGTACGCAAAATAAGTAACTGTTTTGGTTGATTTTTTACACCTTGTGTCCGAAAAACCCTAATATCTTACGGAACCCTATTTTTGTTCAAAATTAAATATATCCTATATTACTCGTGGATAATGTAGCTTTCGAATGGTGAAAGAATTTTCAAAATCGGTCCAGTAGTTTATGAGCCTATTCATTACAATCAAACAAACAAACAAACAAAGTTTTCCTCTTTATAATATATCCTCTTTATATTAGTGTAGAAAAAAAAAAACAAAGTTTTCCTCTTTATAATATTAGTGTAGATAATAATATCCTATATTACTCGTGGATAATGTAGCTTTCAAACAAAGTTATCCTCTTTATAATATTAGTGTAGATTTTTTACACCTTGTGTCCGAAAAACCCTAATATCTTACGGAACCCTATTTTTGTTCAAAATTATATATATCCTTTATTACTCGTGGATAATGTAGCTTTCGAATGGTGAAAGAATTTTCAAAATCGGTCCAGTAGTTTATGAGCCTATTCATTACAATCAAACAAACAAACAAACAAAGTTTTCCTCTTTATAATATTAGTGTAGATAATAATAATAATATCCTTTATTACTCGTGGATAATGTAGCTTTCAAACAAAGTTTTCCTCTTTATAATATTAGCGTAGATTTTTTACACCTTGTGTCCGAAAAACCCTAATATCTTACGGAACCCTATTTTTGTTCAAAATTAAATATATCCTATATTACTCGTGGCTAATGTAGCTTTCGAATGGTGAAAGAATTTTCAAAATCGGTCCAGTAGTTTATGAGCCTATTCATTACAATCAAACAAACAAACAAACAAAGTTTTCCTCTTTATAATATTAGTGTAGATAATAATAATAATATCCTTTATTACTCGTGGATAATGTAGCTTTCAAACAAAGTTTTCCTCTTTATAATATTAGCTTAGATTTTTTACACCTTGTGTCCGAAAAACCCTAATATCTTACGGACCCTATTTTTGTTCAAAATTTAATATATCCTATATTACTCGTGGATAATGTAGCTTTCGAATGGTGAAAGAATTTTCAAAATCGGTCCAGTAGTTTATGAGCCTATTCATTACAATTAAACAAACAAACAAACAAAGTTTTCCTCTTTATAATATTAAATAATAATATACTTTATTACTCGTGGATAATGTAGCTTTCGAATGGTGAAAGAATTTTCAAAATCGGTCCAGTAGTTTATGAGCCTATTCATTACAATCAAACAAACAAACAAACAAAGTTTTCCTCTTTATAATATTAGTGTAGATGTAGATTTTGATAAGGAATAATAGCATGAGTAAAATAAACGCGTTTAAATGTAGTCCAAAAAATAATCAAGATTTTTCAATAAAAAAAATGGTTCTTGTGCCTTACCCGACATAGATAGGTATAGTATGTCGCGGACTTTTTTTGTAGATATTTATAAGATCTACAATTACTTAGAACATTTTATGGTTCTTTCTTTAATAGTTTAGGCAGGGTACGCAAAATAAGTAACTGTTTTGGTTGATTTTTTACACCTTGTGTCCGAAAAACCCTAATATCTCACGGAACCCTATTTTTGTTCAAAATTAAAT
Source organism: Pyrausta aurata (assembly GCA_963584085.1). NCBI lineage: Eukaryota > Metazoa > Arthropoda > Insecta > Lepidoptera > Crambidae > Pyrausta > Pyrausta aurata. The sequence continues at coordinate 7,549,664 of OY757262.1, read as the reverse complement.
ATATCCTTTATTACTCGTGGATAATGTAGCTTTCGAATGGTGAAAGAATTTTCAAAATCGGTCCAGTAGTTTATGAGCCTATTCATTACAATCAAACAAACAAACAAACAAAGTTTTCCTCTTTATAATATTAGTGTAGATTAGTGTAGATGTAGATTTTGATAAGGATTAATAGCATGAATAAAATAAACGCGTTTAAATGTAGTCCAAAAAATAATCAAGATTTTTCAATTTCAATTTCAATCAGAATTTAGAGACACAGGAAGAGAGAAGGAATCGGAAAACGACGTGTCATCTCATGGCGGATGTTCAAGAGAGTCCGACTCTTTGCACTAAGTACTCTTCATTAGATTGACAAATCAGAGTGATAGCATGGATGAAAAGAATCTTCAAAGGAGCTAAAGACCAAAGTTTACCATCATATTTAACAAGCAAAGAATTAGCTGAGGCGTTTATTGTATGTATTAAGCATTGGCAAGAGCAAGAATTTCAGGAAGAATTGATTAAAATAAAAAACAAAGAACAAATAAATAAGAAAAGTAAGCTTACCTGTTTAAATCCCTTCCTTGATGAATCTGGAATCTTGAGAGTCGGTGGTCGCTTAAATAATGCCGCAATTGATGAAGATAGAAGACATCCCATAATAATACCTGCTAAAACACACTTCACAAGTCTTCTTATAAAGGAAGCACACGCCAAAACGTTACACGGCGGTCCTCAACTTATGGTAACCCATTTGCGCTCTCGTTACTGGATTTTAGATGTAAAAAATCAAGTCAGACTGTTCTGTCGCAAGTGTGTCATTTGCATACGTCATTCTTCACGGACACGAGAACAATTGATGGGACAACTCCCAGCATCAAGAGTGACCCCAAGTCGACCCTTTCGACATAGCGGAGTAGATTATGCTGGTCCCATTAATATTCGTGACTGTCAGGTCTGCCTGTGTGGTCGCTAGATTTAGATGAAATATATTGAGAAACTTAGTACCTAATTGGTACTATTTGGTACCTATCGATAAAAAAATAGTTCCTCAGCCCTTGGAATATTATATCATAAGTCTTATACACAGGCCATCCTGACGTCAGGTTGGCCTGTATGAAATTATATTTGGGTAACTGTTATAGGTATCATTCTGGAACCTATGCTAGCATTTAGTACCTAATTGGTACCTGAGAAAATATATATAACATTTTGAAATATCATGATATTTTTTTAGATTTTGGATTTTATAGATTTCCCATAATTCATATTTGATCCCTTTTACTACTCGTTTTTAATCATTTATATGTTACCGGCGTAATTTGTTTCCCCCCTATGTCCTATTTAGGGCATCTACGAATCCAACAAATTTAAAATCATGAAAATCGGTCCACCAGTTCTCGAGTTATAGTGGTAATAAGTGGTGTAACTTACAAGACTTTCTTTTATGTACATAAATAACTAGCAAATCCAGCGAACTTCGTTTCGTCCCGGTCCCGTTTTATGGTCATTATGCTATTCGGGGCCCAGACAAATCCAACATAGTAAAAATCATGAAAATCCGTCCACCCGTTCTCGAGTTTTAAGTGGTTTAACTAACCTAACTGCCACGGGATCCAATGAACCCTGCGCGACCAACCAGTTTTTAGGGTTCCGTAGCCGAATGGCAAAAAACGGAACCCTTATAGTTTCATCAAGTCTGTCTGTCTGTCTCTCTGTCTGTCCGTCCGTATGTCACAGCCATTTTATTCTGAAACTATTAGCATCACACCGCTGAAACTTGGTAGGTAGGTGTATCTTCTTTACCGCTTTCCGATTCAGGTACAAAAAATTTGAAAAAATGATATTATAGGGGGGGCTGCCATACATGAAACTAAAACCAAAAAAATTTTTTTACTCAAACCTATTCGTGTGGGGTCTAGTCTATGGATAGGTCTTTCAAAATGACATTGAGGTTTCTAGAACTATTTTTTCTAAAAGTCTAACGTTTGAGATATAGACGCTTCCAAAGTGGTAAAAAGGGCGCCCCCCCCCCCCATCTAACTTTTGAACAAAGGAAGTGAAAATTTTGAAAAAAATATGTAAAGTAGATCTCAACATAAACTTTCAACGAAAATTGGTTTGAGCGAAATCGAACCAGCAGTTTTTGAGATATAGCACATATCTCAAAAACTGCTGGTTCGATAAGTGGAAGTAAGAATACCTAATTCAGTTAAAGTTAGCACGGAACCCTCAGTGCGCGGGTCCGACACGCACTTAACCGGTTCTTAAATATTGTTACCACTAGTAAATAATAACATTCGATCATCTGGTGAAATAACCGCACAATTGCATATTTGCAAATTATACAGGAGAGCACTTTAAAGTTTATGAAAATGTTTTGCAATCAATAACTTTTGCATCTATCCTGTTCGGAAAATACATATAACTTTCCTGTGTAGATAGCCGGGTGGAAAATAGCTTATCCATCCCTAGGGTGGAAAGTAATTTAGTTTTAATTGACATGAGATAGAGTCAAGGCCTGCGGTCAAAGCTTGGAACAAAGATAATTGAGTCACATCATGTTATTAAAATAACAAACATTTTTGCTTAGCTATAAATTGAAAATCATATTGTGTAGGTATTATGTATAGTCGTTGATTAAAAAATATACAATTTCTAATTTTAATTCAAATAACAATTAAAATATTTGGCTGCCCGCCATAATGCCAAGATGTTTTTTTTTTTAATTTTATATTATCAGTGTCATTTCAGGAAGGATTCGTCCAAAGCCGTAAAAACTTTTATATAAAAACCGGCCAAGTGCGAGTCGGACTCGCGCACTGAGGGTTCCGTGCCAACTTTAACTGAATTAGGTATTCTTACTTCGACTTAGCCAAAATACAACAATATTTTGTTGACCGCAAATATAACTTTGTTTTTCATAGTGTTTATATGAAAGGCAAAGTTATATTTGCGGTTGATAAAAATGTGCTATATCTCAAAAACTGCTGGTTCGATTTCGCTCAAACCAATTTTCGTTGAAAGTTTATGTTGAGATCTACTTTACATATTTTTTTCAAAATTTTCACTTCCTTTGTTCAAAAGTTAGACGGGGGGGGGGGGGGGGGCCTTTTTACCACTTTGGAAGCGTCTATATCTCAAACGTTAGACTTTTAGAAAAAATGGTTTTAGAAACCTCAATGTCATTTTGAAAGACCTATCCATAGACACCCCACACGAATAGGTTTGAGTAAAAAATTTTTTTGGTTTTAGTTTCATGTATGGCAGCCCCCCCTATAATATCATTTTTTCAAATTTTTTGTACCTGAATCGGAAAGCGGTAAAAAAGATACACCTACCTACCAAGTTTCAGCGGTGTGATGCTAATAGTTTCAGAATAAAATGGCTGTGACATACGGACGGACAGACAGACAGACAGACAGACAGACTTGATGAAACTATAAGGGTTCCGTTTTTTGCCATTCGGCTACGGAACCCTAAAAACTGGTTGGTCGCGCTGGGTTCATTGGTTCCCGTGGCAGTTAGGTTAGTTAAACCACTTAAAACTCGAGAACGGGTGGACGGATTTTCATGATTTTTACTTTGTTGGATTTGTCTGGGCCCCGAATAGCATAATGACCATAAAACGGGACCGGGACGAAACGAAGTTCGCTGGATTTGCTAGTTATTTATGTACATAAAAGAAAGTCTTGTAAGTTACACCACTTATATATCTATACTAATATTATAAAGCTGAAGAGTTTGTTTGTTTGTTTGTTTGTTTGAACGCGCTAATCTCCGAAACTACTGGTTCGAATTGAATAATTCTTTTTGTGTTGGATAGTCCAGTTATCGAGGAAGGCTATAGGCTATATAACATCACGCTACGACCAATAGGAGAAAAGATATAGTGGTAAATGTGTAAAAAACGGGAGATAGAAGTCACTATTCCACGCGGACGAAGTCGCGGGCAAAAGCTAGTACCACTATAACTCGAGAACTGGTGGACCGATTTTCATGATTTTAAATTTGTTGGATTCGTAGATGCCCTAAATAGGACATAGGGGGGAAACAAATTACGCCGGTAACATATAAATGATTAAAAACGAGTAGTAAAAGGGATCAAATATGAATTATGGGAAATCTATAAAATCCAAAATCTAAAAAAATATCATGATATTTCGAAATGTAATATATATTTTCTCAGGTACCAATTAGGTACTAAATGCTAGCATAGGTTCCAGAATGATACCTATAACAGTTACCCAAATATAATTTCATACAGGCCAACCTGACGTCAGGATGGCCTGTGTATAAGACTTATGATATAATATTCCAAGGGCTGAGGTACTATTTTTTTATCGATAGGTACCAAATAGTACCAATTAGGTACTAAATTTCTCAATATATTTCATCTAAATCTAGCGACCACACAGGCAGACCTGACAGTCACTAATATTCGCACTTCCAAGGGACGCGGACACCACGCATACAAGGGCTACATATTATGTTTGTTCATTTGTATGGCCACGAGAGCCATACACCTCGAATTAGTTAGCGACTTGACATCTCAAGGTTTCCTTGCGGCTTTTAAGCGGTTTGTCGCTCGCCGTGGTCACTGTTCTGATCTATATAGTGACAACGGAACCAATTTTGTTGGAGCAGCCCGAGAACTGAAGCAGTTATTGAATGCAGAAAGGTCACAGGTCGCTATTGAAATCGCAGATTCGTTGGCTAACAATGGTACAACATGGCATTTCATTCCTCCTCGTGCTCCTAATTTTGGCGGATTGTAGGAAGCGGGGGTGAAGTTCACAAAACATCACTTGAGGCGAGTTATAGGTGATTCCACATTAACCTTTGAAGAATTATATACTGTTCTTTCTCAAGTCGAAGCCTGTCTTAATTCAAGGCCACTATGACAAATAAACACGGATTCTTCAGATCCTGGTCCATTTACGCCGGGTCATTTTTTGATAGGTGAGCCTCCAGTGCTGGTGCCAGAAGCAAACTATGAAACTTCCACTATCAGTAGTTTGAAACGATGGCAGTTTACTCAGCGGATGGTGCAAGAATTCTGGCGCAAATGGTCTAGAGAGTATTTGACTCAGTTTTTAAATCGTTACAGATGGTCTCATTGTGTGCCCGAACCCCAGGTGGGTGATGTGGTATTAGTTAAAGAAGACGATCTCCCACCTTCACGGTGGCTGTACGGTGTTATTGTGCAGAAGCATCCTGGTTTGGACAATATTACACGTGTGGTGAGTCTGAAATGCAAGGATACAGTCAGTAAACTTTGTGTATTACCAGTCAAGGACTGAGTATAGAACATCATTTATTCTTACTGATGTGTAAGTAAATTAAGTTAGTATTATGTTATGTTTTTTTTGTTATAAGTAAATTTTGTGCACCTTATTTTGATTATGTTAAGCAGTAAGAGTAAAAATTTGATTTGTTTAATGGACATTCTGTCATTCTGTCCATGGCCGGCGGAATGTTTAGACTTTAAACTTCTACATTAACATTCTAACTGCAACATTCATATTGTTTACTTTCATACGATATTTAGTTTCATAAGTTACCAACAGATGGCGCTGCGCGTCAGTTGCATCGCGGTGCTATTTCGTTTTGCGTAGATCTTATAGGCTTAACGCACCAATGTTATTTGTTCTGCGAATGTACTGTACACCTTTGGTGCAATAAACGGTCTTCGTATTTAACCGGTGGTTTAATTGTCGGACACTTGATCTCGTGTGATCAGATGAAATAAATAAAAAACCTTGATCTTAAATTAATTGTGATTTGTTACTTTTACAGTCCCACCCACCATCAGGTCAAGATCTGATTACAAAGATTTAATGAAATGTGAATACTGTCAAATTGAAATACCTAAAAGTGAATACCGATTCTAATTCTAATTCGAAATCTAATTGCATACTGAAATCAGAATTCGAAAACATGAATATAAATATTATAGCCACGGAATTTAAAAATAGAATCGTGTCTTATAGGCTAAATCCATCTGATGAGTACCTCATGCCAGAGGCCTTTCTAATGGATAGCCAAAATGATATTATAAAAATAATCAATGATTGTCTTGTGAAACATAAGTGTATTAAATTGAATTTAGAGCTGTTTGCCTTTTGTATGAAGTCAACATCAGATGAACGAGTACTGAAATTATTTATGACAAAATATAAAATAGTTTACCAATGTACAGACATTAAAGAATTATTTATGAATGCTATTTATACATTTGAAAGAAAAATATCAGAACTTGAACATTGTGAGTCTGGCTGGTCCTGTGTTTTAATGAGTCACTTGGAGATAAACATAAATAAATATTCCCCATTAAAAGCTGGTTCCTATATTGAATTACCAAGTAAAATAAAAAATACTAAGAGTTGCATAAATATTAAAAACAACGACAATCATTGTTTTTTGTGGAGCGTTGTTGCCGGTCTATTTCCTCAAAAGAAAAATGTATGTAGAACTAATTCATATCCTCATTATAACACAGTATTAAATTATGACGGTATGTAATTTCCAATCACATACAAAGATATTAAATTGTTTGAGAAAATTAATAAGGAAGTGAGTATTAATGTGTATGGATTAGATAATAAGGATAATGTTACCGGTCCGTTATATATAACTTCATTAAGAAAAATAAATCATATAAATTTGCTGTATATTGAAAAAAAATGGGATGGGTCACTATTGTTTAATAAAAGATTTATTGCGTTTGGTCAAACGTCAGGTAACTCTTAATAAAGGCAAAATGTATTTATGTGACTCATGTTTGCAGTTTTTCACGATTGAGATAAAGTACAGTTCTCATATGTGCAATAAAATATTGACAGTTCTACCAGAGAAAAACACAACTTTACAATTTAAAAACTATGAAAGAAAACAAAAAATAAATTTCGTTATATATGCTAACTTTGAAAGTCTTCTTTCAGACTACGATGTATGTCAAACTGAAAAAACAAGGTGTTGCCGCGTTTAAATGTATGTTCATTAATACTAGTTGTCAGTGTGCGAAATAAACATCCGAATGTAAAGACGTGTTTCAATAATTTTCGAAAGTGCATTCACCATCAAACAGAACCTTATCACCACATCATATGGTCGACAACGAGCCGGACCAAGTATCGAAGAGGACGACCCGAGCGCGCGATAAGAGAACAAAAGGCCGCATTCCAGCGCCGAGTTTTTTTCTATGCGTTTACGGCGTAAACAACTAATTAATTATTATCACGAATATCTACCGAGAACTGTTACGTGATTTGTGCTACGATTTGGATTGAACGTTATACACAACATAATCAACAATGCCTGAGAAATTGACCAGTGAACAACAACAGCTGATTAACGTATTAGAAGATACGTATTTATTACTACAAAAAACACAAACTAACCTAAAGAAAAAAGAAAAAAAAAGAAAAGAAAAGAAAGGTTGCGGAATCGAAACAAAGATTAACGAGAGGTTATTTAGAAACGAAATCAAAGTGTATTGAAGATTATTGGATGACATTTAAAGGTACTCATCTATCATAAACAAAGTGTACCTCGAAGGAATCTAGAGGAGAAATTGCGTATTTTTTAAATGAAGACTATTTTCTCGTAGAAGATTTATATACATGTTTGCAAGCTGATATTAGAGACATGATAGAATCACAGAATATCAGTGTAGTAAATACGAGTTCTAGTAACACATCAACATCTCATACACATGAACCGTTTGTAAAATTACCTCGAATCGAGTTACCTACCTTTGGAGGAAACTATGAAGACTGGCCTACCTATCGCGATATGTTTACGTCACTGGTGCATTGTAACACGTCTTTGAGCAAGGTACAAAAGTTGCAGTATTTAAAATCGAGTGTTGTCGGCGAATGTGAAGCGTTACTGAAACACATAAATGTTACAGAAGGTAACTATGAACATGCATGGAACATACTTTTACAGAGATATGGAAATAAACGCCTAATAGTAAATTAATCACTTAAGAAATTGTTTAATCAAAGAAAAATTACCACGGCATCATCTACTCACCTAAAACACTTGTTGGATACCACCGTGCAGTGCTTGAATAACCTGAAAAATCAAGAAATACCTATTGACTCGTGGGATCAAGTTATCATATTCACAGTGGTACAGAAACTTGATGTTGATACACACCGCGCATGGGAAGAATATTCTTACCGAGATGATTCCAGCTTACTGCCTACGTGGGAAGATATGAAGAAATTTCTGGAAACTAAATTCAGAACATTGGAAATGGTGAATCCCGTACCTGTGAAGGAAAAAAACATCAATTAAAGAACGATCATTTCATGCATCATCTGAAGTTAAGAAATATAACTGCATTATGTGTCAGGCTGACCACACTTTATGCCACTGCAAGGACTTTAGCAAATTGCAACCCAAAGAAAGAAGTGAATTTGTCAAGAAGAACAGATTGTGTTTCAACTGTTTGATGTCAGGTTATTCTGTAGGAGGATGTCATAATCAAATGTCCTGTCGCAAATGCAATCGTCGTCATCATACTATGCTGCATCTTACCAATGACGACGGTCAATCAAGCACAATCAAAAAACACCACAGTCACTATGAAGTATCAGAATCAGATCAACCAGATGAAACTAACAACAATCAACATAGTGAAGATCAGGTTGCAATATCAACACATTTCGCATCTCAAGGTTCTACAGCTTTACTCGCCACAGCATTGCTTCCGGTCAAGAATGCTGATGGACACATTATCTTGTTGCGAGCTCTAATCGATCAGGGCTCTCAGGCCAAATTTGTTAGTGAACGAGCAGCTCAGTTGCTTAAATGTAAGAAGTCGCCTGTAAAGGGAACAATCACTGGAGTTGGCACAACACACACAACCGTTAGACATGTGACACAAATAGAACTCAATTCATCACATGACAAACAATTCAAGCTTCCTATCAAGGCATACATTATGCCCACGCGATTAACATCACAACTACCAACCAAAACACTACCTAGTAAACACACCACTTGGCAACACTTATCAGGTATCACTCTGGCCGATCCTAGTTAGGGTTCCGTAGCCGAATGGCAAAAAACGGAACCCTTATAGTTTTGTTAAGTCTGTCTGTCTGTCTGTCTGTCCGTCCGTATGTCACAGCCACTTTATTCTGAAACTATAAGCATCACATAGCTGAAACTTGGTAGGTAGGTGTATTTTGTTCACCGCTTTCCGATTCAGATACAAAAAGTAAGAAAAAAAAATATTTAAGGGGGGGCTCCCATACATGAAACTAAAACCTAATTATTTTTTTTGCACAAACCTATGCGTGTGGGGTGTCTATGGATAGGTCTTTTAAAATGATGTTGAGGTTTCTAAAACCATTTTTTCTAAAAGTGTAAAGTTTGAGATATAGACGCTTCCAAAGTGGAAAAATGGGCGTCCCCCCCCATCTAACTTTTGAACTAAGAAAGTGAAAATTTTGAAAAAAATATGTGATGTAGATCTCAACAAAAACTTGCAACGAAAATTGGTTTGAAGGAGATCGAACTGGTAGTTTTTCAGATATTGCACATTTTTATCAACCGCAAATATAACTTTGTCTTTCATACAAACACTATGAAAAACAAAGTTATTTTTGCTGGAGAGAGATGGCGCCACTGCCACGGTAAACAAAGGCTCCGAAATATATGTTTTTAAAATAGTAATTGTGAAGATTAAGCAACTAAAATGGACACAAGTTATCTATATCCTATAAATATTCAGTGATAATGTTTGTGAGTGAAAGGACTAAGAGGACAATGTGTAATAATAATAATAAGTGACGGCGATCAATGACGCTTAATTTGTACTGATTTGTGCTAAAACAACATATACTAAGTGAATTATCTGTGTTTTTATCAATAAAAAGTCATAAAAACAATCGTAACAAGTAACTTAAGTGATAAATCTAACATAAATTGATAAATCTTCAACTTGTTGGTGACAGAAAAAAAATTTAAAACGTACAAATGCTCAAAAAATAACGTTATATTGTGTGAACAAATAGAACGCTTGTTTCGTCGCATTCATTATACAGTGTTTGGTTTAGCGGCTAAGAGTGGCGGTACAACTTCACGAAACACCCGGCTTCAAATCCCCGGGCTGATTGCTCTTTTTGTGATTACTTCATTAAAGACAGTCAACAAATAACTATTTACGATGTCTCAAAATAATTCCTTCCAATAAAAACGGTACAGTACCGAAGATATTCTGCTACTGATATGAATTTATTTATTAACACAGGATGGTGGTTTTGTTTATTTATTGGAGAGATAAATTGATTGAGTGTAAAGATGCTTACTCGCAAAGCCTGTGCTCGCCAGGAGGTATCTAAACTCCTACTAGCTTTGAAGGAACTGCAGGCGGCCAAGGAACGGATTGAGCAATTGAATAGGGAAAGCGAAGACAATGAGGAGATACTGTTGGATGTGCTGAATAGTAACAGTCAATTAAAGAAAGAGATGGCCGAGCTGCACGCCAACTACGGCTTATTAATTGACGAACGTGACAAGCTGCAATCCATCATAAGTGGGTTCGGTGAGTGCTGTGAGGAGTATGAGCAGAACCTCAAACGTATAACTGCCCTACAACAAGATCTTGATGAGGCCCGAGATCATATACACCACTTGGAGATGGAGAAGCAAGACTACATTGACAACCAAACGACCCTTTTATTTGACAAGTTAGTTGGTAGTGCGCCCAGCCAGATCTAATCTGCACCTAGAAGTCCACCTATTGTAACTATAGATTTAACGAGTGATTACCCTACCACAACTTCTACAGGGATATCAAGGTGTAGTAAAAACAAATTGAAGAAATATGTTAGAATAAATAAGTTTATTAAAAAAACAAATAAATTAGTTAAAAAGCAGAATTGTTTGTTTACAAAAGTTAAATATATAAATGAGAGAAGGCAACTTGGTGACGAACTAGATGCATGTTCTTTAATATTAGAAAATAGTGTGACAAAATATGAAAATGACATATTGAAATTAGAAAATGAATAAGAAAATCTGAAACACCAATTAAAAATAATGACTGAGACATATAAATGTACCAAAAAAGAGTGTGGTGAACGCATCCAGATGTTAACAGACATCATAACTTCTTGTGATTGCAGTTATTCTTCTCACTCAAATTCCAACCCATTGATGATTGTTGGGTCCGGGTATGAGTCATCATCACTCCCTCAATCAACCACAAGCCCTCTCAAACTGTCCTGTGTACAATCCAACAGTTTCCTGCTTAACAAAACTCCATATCAGTCAACAAATAATATAGTTATGTTTAGTGACGAGATGGGTAAAAACATGGGGCCCCTACTTGCACAATATATGGGACAAAGTGTGATAAATCACTGCATGCCTGGAGCACCTTATGATGTAATTATCAATAAAATACTTATTTCATGAGTCAAACACCATCACAATTTTATAAAGTTCTTTATTCGATCACCACACTTATCTTTTATACAAATCATTATTTCTAACCATAATAATTATAACGGCACTTCAACATAGACTTATTTCCACAACTTCTTTATTTCTTTTATTTTAAAGTTTGACATCTCATTCTACTCGCAACCACAAACATCTTTAAGTTTTCGAAACGTCGGGATCTTAAATTACAAGATTTTAGCGAATAATATCTGCAAATTGTATTAACAAAGACGTCATATTCGGTGAACATACATACACATTATGCACAGTCAGTGAATATACAGTGGATACCCACAACAGTTAAAATATAGGAATTTTGCGAAAAAAGCTAAAGGAGTCAATATAAATTGTATGAAACGGGACCTACAGGTGGCTCGACGGCTCTTACCATCTACGACGCATAGATGTCTTTATTGTTTTCAGACTTCTATTGAAAGATGTCGATGTCCTCAGCCTTGATCCCGAGCTTCGTCTTCTTTTTCGACCCGACCGTCCTGGTCTGGCCTCGTACACCTCAGTCTTAATACCCTAGTCCTCTGACGTCCGGGAGGCTCGTCCGGCATGCCAGCATGTCAGAAAACACCTACGCCGTGGACATTCTAGTCCTCCGACGCATAGGCGGGGCGCTGCGGCCTGGCTATTGCTCCAGTGCTGAGTGCGCAGTCACGTCCGTCACCTCGACAAATTCGTCTTCATGGCCTCGGAAAAAGTAAATTTGTATTAGAAGTCTTTCTATATAATATATAACAATATACACGATACGTGAATTAGGATAAATGAATATTGTATTCAATGCTTCTCTTCTGTAGGTACAATTTATAATATGCGATATAATTTGTGATAAATAATCTGTTAATACTAGCTTCTAATGCAATATTCAGCCATCAGGATGAGAGTGTATTGCGATGCAGCTTTTAATGTTTATCAGCTGATTTACTGTCAAATTAGTAATTCGTATTGTGTTCTCGAATTAAATTGATAATCATAATATCGTCATGATCTTGGAACAACGACGTATTTGACAAAAATCCAAAAATCGTTTTATTGCATTTTTGGTATATAAACACCGAAAATTTTATTACCAATTTAGAAAAAATATATTTTTCCTAATAGATACGGAGTTACGCAGTAGGTACAATGACGTTTCTGATAAATGTCCGTAGTAAAACGACGTATGTACGCATACGGCATGCGGACAACTTTTTGCATCCGACGGATCCGCGCAAGTGACATTGTTCGTTGGACTAGCCTGCAAAGTATCAGGAACTCCAAGAAATGACTCGAATTCAATTTGATGTGTTTTACACACGTTTAAAAGACAAACATGCTAAAATCAAATTCAGCAGTCGGTTTTTATCATACGTCACTTTTCTATGGCATAAGAATAAATTGATTAAAAGATTACAAGTTTTGCTTAAACGCAATATAAGTACTTAATACAGCTTTTGTTACTCTTTTTTATTTATTTTTAAAATAAATAAAAATCGTGTCATATGTAGCTATACTGCATTTTTCTGTGTACATGACGCTGGCGGATGATCACATACGACGATATACTGTGGATATGTTATCGTATTTTAGTGTCGTAAGTGCACTTGTATCCATGTTCTTCGAGCACTGAATAACTTACGACATTGTACCTTTGAAAAAAATGGCAGTGTGTAAATATTTTTACCAAAACTTATTTTAATTGTAATATTATGGGATGTTTAAAGTTACTTTACTAGTTAAAATAATATTATTTTGTCTATTTGACTTGTGAAAAAAAGTTTTTGGTAATGTATTTGCTAACTAACTCTGCAAGGAGAACACCGAAATATAAAACAAATAGTTAAATTTTATGCCTGATGAAAATCGCTTTTATGTTTTCTTTGTTTTTGTAAGGATGTCTACTCTCATTTTTATGATTTGTTTTGTACTGAACATACCCAGTAGTTCGTGATAATAGTAACAGATCGTCAGTTCACACGTCGTCAACGGGAAATCACCTAATGTCTTAAGAATCTATTTATTTTATAAAAGATTATTGCATAAATAATGTTGTACAAAGGTAAACTTAATGCTAAAAGCAATCTCTGTTAGTCAAACCTTTAGGTCAATTTAATCTAGATTAAAGTTTCTCTCTCTTATCAGGTGATGTAATAGAAAATAAATTAATATCATCGATACAAATGTATTTTTTTTCCTGGAAAATGTTGTTATTATGTAAGAAAAATAAGTGTGCTTATAAAATTTGTTAAGGTACCCTTGGTTTCTCAAGGATTCCTTCCTCAGACCCGGACCTAATTATTATGGGGTCGCATCGCAAGCAAAGGAAGTAGGTATACCGTCGTTATTGAGTCAATTATTACATAAGGAACAGATAGTGTTATGGCAAGGGATAATAGATTTTCTGTAAATAAAAAAAACTCCAAATTATATTCCCATCTACTGCAAACGCTTTCATAACAAATGCTTTGGTACCTATTTGTCCAAACGCCAAGATTTTTTCTTATTTTGAAACTGGATTGATGTCTGTTAGCTAATTAGTTACCAACTCTGTTTTGTAAACTCCATCTTGGTAAAACACCGGTTGTATTCAGTTATTATAACTAATTTTCTAATGGTTAGCGATCTAAACAATCGATTAGATCTTTATTTTATATTAGGTATTTTATATGGTTGTCGTAATAGGATCATAGAGGCTTATTATAAGTTTAATGCCTTTATATACTTAAAAAGCCTATTAATGGTTACGAGAACTATTTTTTTGGACATCCTGTAAGTTTTCAAAATTATCTTAGTCTGACTCTTCATAATATGCCGTACCTACCACTACATGATTTTTATGTTGTAAGTAAGTAAGAAATTATAAACATCTTTAAGATTTTACCAAAGCTTTTGATTCTAGGATGATTCAATTTAATCAGGTTATTGGAACGGAGACTTTCCGTTAATTCAATTGTGACTTTCTTCTTAAAGTAGTATGTTAATCTATACCTTCTTATATTTTTATATATTATATTTGAAAGCGCTAATCTCGGGAACTACTTGTCAGATGAGAAAAAGTATTATTGTGTTAGATACCCTATTTATAGAGAAAGCCTATAATACATCACGATATTACGGGAGGGAAGGAAGTGAAATTCAAAAACGTGGACGTAGAAGCGTTGGATCGCTGTAAAATATAATTAAACCAGTTGGTTATTAAAATTTTTCCGCCACTGATTCAACTTTCTGCACTCCCAGGTGGATGATTGGTCGAGAATGCCCTAAGGCATTAAATCCGCCAATTGTACAACTCACAGTCCTACAAAATATTAATAAATAAATAAATTATAACGGTGAATGTTTTAATCAAATCATAAATAAATAAGACTAAGAAATCCATTGACTTAACCTGTTTGTCTAGCTGTAGTATGGCCTAAAATCATTGTTGAATAATACTGTAACAATCTGAAACTACTAAAATGCTAAATACATTAATAAACAAATAGTTTTCGAGTTTTATTTATAAAATAACAGTTAATAATATTCAAATACGACAAAATATTTAATGCAAAGTCCATAGAAAAAAGTCGTTTTGTATCATCTGACATTAGAATATCCGCAGAAAAACGTCGTATCTTACCATGAGTCACATTTATATCCGAAGTAAAATGACGTATGTGATTTTTCTCAAAAACCAGCAAATATAGGCTTTTGATACCTATTCCATACTATAAAAAACCTTTTAAAATTGACACATGCAAATTTGTATTGCCCTAGGTTATAAGCAAAAAAAGTTATTTAAAAATAACCGTTCAAAATATTTCAAATGGCCGCCCTGTAAAGTTTGACGAAATGCACATACGCCATTGTTCTACGATCACGACGATATTACCTCGTGTGTTCATAAGTTTTGAGACAAACTTCGTAGTTAAAAAAATAAATTAAATATTACTGGCTGCTATTTAATTCTTTTTCCAATTTTGAATTTGGAATGTTTACTTTTAATACCTTTGACTTTCAAATTTATTTCTGTCAATTTTATCGTGATGGAGGGGACTAAAAAATTGCGTGCGACCGTGATATCGCTATTTAAGGCGGGAAAAACACCAATGGAGATTTTCCGTGGGGTGAAAACTTTTGGCGTAAGCCGTAACTTCGTGTATTACACTATCAAACGATACAATGAGACAAGTTCCTTGTGGGATCGCCAAAGGAGTGGTCGGCCACGCTCTGTAAGGACGCCTGCGAACATCAAAATCATCCGAGAGCGACTTCGCCGAAATCCATGTCGCACTCGGAAAAAAATTGCTCTGCAGACTAAAATTTCGCGCGTTTCAGTCAACAGAATACTGAAATATGATCTTAAGGTAAAGGCGTATAGCCGTAGAAAAGTTCACTTTTTAAACGATCGGCTTCGTAAATTGCGACGCGAACGTTGTCAATTACTGCTTAGGAGACACGATGCGAGGAAGATACTGTTCACCGATGAGAAATTTTTTTAATGTCGAAGAAAAGTTCAACCGACAAAACAATTAAGTCTATGCCAAAAGTAGCAAGGAAGTCCCAGCTTCAGTACGGAATGTCTCGCGTACTCATCATCCGGCAAGTGTGATGGTATGGTGGGGAGTTTCGTATGAAGGTGTCACTCCGCTCCATTTCTGTCAACAAGGCGTCAAGGTGAAAGCCAAGAATTATCAAAATGACATCTTAGAGCCTGTTGTGAAACCCCTATCTCATACTTTATTAAACAACAAATTTTGGGTTTTCCAGCAAGACTCAGCACCATCCCATAAAGCAAAAACCACCCAAGCTTGGTTGAGGGAAAATGTGCCGGCTTCATTGCGGCGAACGAATGGCCCTCCTCCAGCCCCGACCTCAACCCGCTGGATTATTCTCTATGGACTGAGTTAGAGCTCAGGGCCTGCCAGAAGTCCCACCCAAACTTGGAGTCACTGAAGCGAGCTCTTGTTCGAAAAGCAAAGCGAATCCCGCTAGAAAAGATTCGTGCCGCCATTGATGATTGGCCAAATCGTCTAAGGGCCTGTATTAAAAACAAGGGTGGACATTTTGAATAATAGATATATTTTATTGTTGATTATTATCTACTTAGTGTTCACTGTAAATTTTAGAAATATAAGTTAATTATTTAAAAAGTTATGCCTCTTCTTTTTCGTCTCAAAATTTATGAACACACGAGGTATATTATTATTATTATTTATTTATTTTCAGGCTACACATGGCCCATAGTACAAATACCTTATAGACTAGCATACATATGACAATTTAAAATAAAATATATACCTTAAAGACTAACATACATACAATAGCAATGTATTTATTTATTAATAGGCACTATTTTGTCAGCGTAGTGTTGCGCAGCTTGGTGTCAGGTAGCCGTCCACGAAACCGACGATACACAACATCTCTCGGCCAAAATTCTTCTTTCGTGAAGGTCGACAGCTGTTCGGTCGGAACCCTTACCACAAACGAATTGAAATTCGTATTATGACGAGATTCCAACCGTTCGACCCTCAGTGAGAACTTGGTCTTTATACGGATGTACTCTACAATCTCCTCGACCTTTGTAGAGTAATGCAGCCGGGACACAACACGGGGTATAACATAAACATATACATTACAATATTCATTCATACTATTGTAGTATTATTTAAATATAATTACATTGATAGTATTCGTTTACACTGAATTGAATTGAACAGCCTGGATATTGAACGGATTAAGTTGAATCGCAATACGACCCAAATAGGGAATTCGCATCTAACCGTTGTACCTACGTTTACTAAAACTCAAGAAAATAAAAGGAAACACTGCCCAAGCGACATACTTTCCCGCCATATTATTGTCTAACTTTATCAAAATCCACCCAAATAATTGAAGACATCATTCATGAGTTAAAAGGGGATATCATTATAGTGTGAAGGAATATTTTAATGATGAATTTTAATATTTTAGATTTGACGTTGCTAACCTCATTTTAGATGTATACATATTTTTACAATACGTAGATGATACGATTTAATTTTTAATTCCATGTATTAAAATCTCATAATCGTATTATAATTTAAAATAAAATAAAACTTCATTAAATAAAATTAAAATAAAATTAAAATAAAATTAAAATAAAATTAAAATAATTATCCAGCACGGTCGAAGTATACCTACGTCAACCGTAAAGTAATCTTTATCTTGACTTTTGATTCGTCAAAATGCTAGTAAATTATTATTGATATTTAGGCACATATTAATGATGAATTGATTAAACTGTAATTTAATAATTTTAATTCACGAATACTTCGCAGAGGTCATAATGTAACCAATTAATTAACTATCTTTTGCAAGTTATTGTCTGCTTGTTAGATATCATGAGTTTTTAATTTAATATAAAAAATATTTGTAATCTACTAAAGGACACACTTGGTCCACGCGACACACCTGGTCGCAACATAAGGACACACTTAGTCCACGCGACACACCTGGCCGCTCCTTAAGGACACACATGGTCCACGCGACACACCTGGCCGCTACTTAAGGACACACTTGGCCCTCGCGACACACCTAGCCGCTGCTTAAGGACACACTTGGCCCACGCGACACACCTGGCCGCTATATCTACCTTGTAAAATTGGATCGGCACAGTGGCCTTAATTTCAAGTTAATTATTGAATCAAATACAACAAACATTAAAATGAACTTGAATTGTATTAAAATTAAATTTAAATAATTATTTGGATGGAACTAGTAATATCTTTAAAAGCCTTCATTTTAAGTCATGCATCGAATTAAATTGAATTAAAAACAAATGAATCGAACTAAATGAAATTGATGAATTGAATTGGTTTAAATTGAATCCAATTTAGAACTCACTATTGGTCATAACTCACCAACATAGTTTTTATAAGTCTTTTTCTATGACTGCCAAATCAAAAATGGGGTGGTATGTATTCAACTTTTTGAAATAAGTTTTTTTTAAATATTTATTTATAAAAAAAAGAATATTAGCCCTACAACAGTTGTACGTTAAAATGTTTTGTTTTAAATCTACTAAACACAGCTACAAGAAAATAACATAATAATATTGAGTACCTATTTCACTTTATATTTCTTATTTGGATTGAGAAACGATCATAGTAGTTTATATTAAACTAGCGGTCGCCCGCGGCTCCGCCCGCGTGAATGTCGGTTACCGCTGCAAAAAGGCTACCCAGGAAAGACACGGTCAGCAAACAAATGATTCCCATGTCAATTCACAGACACCGACACTAACTTCGACGAAGCAGTTACTATCCGCAGGCTGAACAGATTTTCTTTCTGTGGGTGTTAGTTGTTAAGTCCCGGAGTGCAACCCGTTGTTTTAGGATAGAAAACTTAAGCTATTATTGTAGAGCTTCTCTATACACAACATTTGACGTTACATTATTTTCTGGTAACAAAATATACTGATGCTCGGGAGCCCCGACCCCATGCGTAAAACATTCTTTTCGTAAATAAATTCCTACTAATTTGAATGTTTGGCCCAGGGATTTGTTAATCGTGAGTGCGAAAGAAATTTTTACTGAAAATCGCGCCGCGCGGGTATCTTACTCATAGATCTAAACTCCCCCTCCCACACGCTCACCGGGCCTTGGTAAAGCCTACTTCGCAACGGGCCGGCCGTGCAGCAGAAATCGTAATATGTATTTTAATTTCGCTATAACTTCAGAACCAAACGTCCAATTTAATATCGCTATAACTTCAGAACCAAACGTCCAATTTTAATCATTTACAGACCAAATATTATTTACATTAACTGTACTTAGTGATGAAATAATTAATTTTGATAAGGATTAATAGCATGAGTAAAATAAACGCGTTTAAATGTAGTCCAAAAAATAATCAAGATTTTTCAATAAAAAAAATGGTTCTTGTGCCTCACCCGACATAGATAGGTATAGTATGTTGCGGACTTTTTTGTAGATATTTATAAGATCTACAATTACTTAGAACATTTTATGGTTCTATCTTTAATAGTTTAGGCAGGGTACGCAAAATAAGTAACTGTTTTGGTTGATTTTTTACACCTTGTGTCCGAAAAACCCTAATATCTAACGGAACCCTATTTTTGTTCAAAATTAAATATATCCTATATTACTCGTGGATAATGTAACTTTCGAATGGTGAAAGAATTTTCAAAATCGGTCCAGTAGTTTATGAGCCTATTCATTACAATCAAACAAACAAACAAACAAAGTTTTCCTCTTTATAATATTAGTGTAGATGTAAATAGTGTAGATATACATTACAATCAAAATAAACAAACAAACAAACAAAGAAACAAACAAACAAACAAAGTTTTCCTCTTTATAACATTAGTGTAGATCGCTATAACTTCAGAACCAAACGTCCAATTTAATATCGCTATAACTTCAGAACCAAACGTCCAATTTTAATCATTTAAAGACCAAATATTATTTACATTAACTGTACTTAGTGATGAAATAATTAATTTTGATAAGGATTAATAGCATGAGTAAAATAAACGCGTTTAAATGTAGTCCAAAAAATAATCAAGATTTTTCAATAAAAAAATGGTTCTTGTGCCTCACCCGACATAGATAGGTATAGTATGTCGCGGACTTTCTTGTAGATATTTATAAGATCTACAATTAAAATTGGACATTTTGTTCTGAAGTTACAGCGAAATTAAAATATTACGATTTCTGCTGCCCGGCCCGTTGCGAAGTAGGCGTTACCAAGGCCCTTAGAACTTAACTCCTCATCTACACTAATATTATAAAGAGGAAAACTTTGTTTGTTTGTCTACATCTACATCTACACTTCTACACTAATATTATAAAGAGGAAAACTCTGTTTGTTTTTTTGTTTGTAATGAATAGGCTCATAAACTACTGGACCGATTTTAAAAATTCTTTCACCATTCGAAAGCTACATTATCCACGAGTGATATAGGCTATATTTAATTTTAAACAAAAATAGGGTTCCGTAAGATATTAGGGATTTTCGGACACAAGGTGTAAAAAATCAACCAAAAAAGTTAACTTATTTTGCGTACCCTGCCTAAAGTGTTATAGATAGAACCATAAAATGTTCTAAGTAATTGTAGATCTTATAAATATCTACAAAATAGTCCGCGACACACTATACCTTCCTATGTCAAGTGAGGCACAATAACCATTTTTTTATTGAAAAATCTTGATATTTTTTTTGGATGACATTTAAACGCGTTTATTTTACTCATGCTATTAATCTTTATCAAAATAAATTATTTCATCACTAATTACAGTTAATGTAGATATTATTTGGTCTTTGAATGATTAAAATTGGACATTTTGTTCTGAAGTTACAGCGAAATTAAAATATTACGATTTCTGCTGCCCGGCCCGTTGCGAAGTAGGCGTTACCAAGGCCCTTAGAACTTAACTCCTCATCTACACTATCTACACTAATATTATAAAGAGGAAAACTTTGTTTGTTTGTTTGTTTGTTTGTTTGTTTGTCTACATCTACATCTACACTTCTACACTAATATTATAAAGAGGAAAACTTTGTTTGTTTGTTTGTTTGTTTGTTTGTTTGTTTGTAATGAATAGGCTCATAAACTACTGGACCGATTTTAAAAATTCTTTCACCATTCGAAAGCTACATTATCCACGAGTGATATAGGCTATATTTAATTTTGAACAAAAATAGGGTTCCGTAAGATATTAGGGATATTCGGACACAAGGTGTAAAAAATCAACCAAAAAAGTTAACTTATTTTGCGTACCCTGCCTAAAGTATTATAGATAGAACCATAAAATGTTCTAAGTAATTGTAGATCTTATAAATATCTACAAAAAAGTCCGCGACACACTATACCTACCTATGTCAAGTGAGGCACAATAACCATTTTTTTATTGAAAAATCTTGATATTTTTTTTGGATGACATTTAAACGCGTTTATTTTACTCATGCTATTAATCCTTATCAAAATAAATTATTTCATCACTAATTACAGTTAATCTACACTAATATTATAAAGAGGAAAACTTTGTTTGTTTGTTTGATTGTAATGAATAGGCTCATAAACTACTGGACCGATTTTGAAAATTCTTTCACCATTCGAAAGCTACATTATCCACGAGTAATATAGGATATATTTAATTTTTAACAAAAATAGGGTTCCGTAAGATATTAGGGTTTTTCGGACACAAGGTGTAAAAAATCAACCAAAACAGTTACTTATTTTGCGTACCCTGCCTAAACTATTAAAGATAGAACCATAAAATGTTCTAAGTAATTGTAGATCTTATAAATATCTACAAAAAAGTCCGCGACATACTATACCTATCTATGTCGGGTGAGGCACAAGAACCATTTTTTTTATTGAAAAATCTTGATTATTTTTTGGACTACATTTAAACGCGTTTATTTTACTCATGCTATTAATCCTTATCAAAATTAATTATTTCATCACTAAGTACAGTTAATGTAAATAATATTTGGTCTTTAAATGATTAAAATTGGACGTTTGGTTCTGAAGTTATAGCGATATTAAATTGGACGTTTGGTTCTGAAGTTATAGCGAAATTAAAATACATATTACGATTTCTGCTGCACGGCCGGCCCGTTGCGAAGTAGGCTGTACCAAGGCCCGGTGAGCGTGTGGGAGGGGGAGTTTAGATCTATGAGTAAGGTACCCGCGCGGCGCGATTTTCAGTAAAAATTTCTTTCGCACTCACGATAAACAAATCCCTGGGCCAAACATTCAAATTAGTAGGAATTTTTTTACGAAAAGAATGTTTTACGCATGGGGTCGGGGCTCCCGAGCATCAGTATATTTTGTTACCAGAAAATAATGTAACGTCAAATGTTGTGTATAGAGAAGCTCTACAATAATAGTTTAAGTTTTCTATCCTAAAACAACGGGTTGCACTCCGGGACTTAACAACTAACACCCACAGAAAGAAAATCTGTTCAGCCTGCGGATAGTAACTGCTTCGTCGAAGTTAGTGTCGGTGTCTGTGAATTGACATGGGAATCATTTGTTTGCTGACCGTGTCTTTCCTGGGTAGCCTTTTTGCAGCGGTAACCGACATTCACGCGGGCGGAGCCGCGGGCGACCGCTAGTGTAGATATTATTTGGTCTTTGAATGATTAAAATTGGACATTTTGTTCTGAAATTACAGCGAAATTAAAATATTACGATTTCTGCTGCCCGGCCCGTTGCGAAGTAGGCGTTACCAAGGCCCTTAGAACTTAACTCCTCAGATAATTTAAAGTAAATTATTCATTCAGATTGCACTCCAAAGACAGCACACAGAGGCAGATATATTGCTCCTACTGTAAACGAGGTAGCTGTTCTCTTGGTCGATGAAGACAAACGTCCCAGGGATATAGCCTTACACGGTAGAGACGGGCAGCTCAAAAGAGTTTCTGAGCTACATCGGTCCTATGATCCACTACAGTATCCTATTATGTGACAGGAGAAGACGGTTGTTATTTGACTTTCCCTCAGCAGGGTTCTGCGCGTAATAAAACTGTTTCGTGTATGCAATTTTATGCATTTAGATTAATGATTAGAACTAACTATTTTTATCCGTTACATTATTACAGAGACTTATTTAGTCAATATTGTGTTGACATGATGGCGAAAATGATATCGGAAAGATTAAATTATATTTGTCGGAATCAACAAAGACTGAGGGCTGATGACTACATTCATCTCAGAGATGCCTTAAATCATGATGCAAATGTTGACCCATCAAATATCGGTCAACATGTCATATTGCCATCGTCATGTAGGAATTGATTTACGAAAAGAATGTTTTACGCATAGGCAACTTTACGTTGCCCTATCACGGGTCGGGGCTCCCGAGCATCAGTATATTTTGTTACCAGAAAATAATGTAACGTCAAATGTCGTGTATAGAGAAGCTCTACAATAAAAGCTTAAGTTTTCTATCCTAAAACAACGGGTTGCACTCCGGGACTTAACAACTAACATCCACAGAAAGAAAATCTGTTCAGCCTGCGGATAGTAACTGCTTCGTCGATGTTAGTGTCGGTGTCTGTGAATTGACCTGGGAATCATTTTGTTTGCTGACCGTGTCTTTCCTGGGTAGGCTTTTTGCAGCGGTAACCGACATCCACGCGGGCGGAGCCGCGGGCGACCGCTAGTCTTTAATAGTTTAGGCAGGGTACGCAAAATAAGTAACTGTTTTGGTTGATTTTTTACACCTTGTGTCCGAAAAACCCTAATATCTTACGGAACCCTATTTTTGTTCAAAATTAAATATATCCTATATTACTCGTGGATAATGTAGCTTTCGAATGGTGAAAGAATTTTCAAAATCGGTCCAGTAGTTTATGAGCCTATTCATTACAATCAAACAAACAAACAAACAAAGTTTTCCTCTTTATAATATTAGTGTAGATTTGGCTTTTTAGTTGCACCAATTACATAAATCGCGCATTGTGTTTTCATAAGCCATTAGTAAAGAGTAGCCTTGCCCAAATGATTTAATGATAACACAGCACAACTACATCATGTTAGCACAGGCTTGGTTCGTATCAAGAACAAACCCAGTGCTAGCTGGACAATTTTTATTACCTACTTAGATATCAAGTAAACTTGTGTATTCGTAACCAACACGTGAACACTATCAAGGAGTTGCCTTGACATTTGGTCAAGTTGGAAACTTAACACGATTTAATCAGGATAGTGAGTGCTAAGCAAAATAGAATTCAATCCAAGCACACTGCTCGATGTAAAGCAAAATTGTTACGTTATTGAAACTATTTTATAAGAAACATTTTTTTACTCTAATCATATGAATCAAAAATAGTACGTACCCTTTGTGAGCTGCGGAATCCCACTTCTGACTTTTCATGAGTCAAACACCATCACAATTTTATAAAGTTCTTTATTCGATCACCACACTTATCTTTTATACAAATCATTATTTCTAACCATAATAATTATAACGGCACTTCAACATAGCCTTATTTCCACAACCTTTCACTTCGGCGGTTAGCACTAGACTGCCTCGCTTTCCGAGTGCGCCTCGCAAGTAAGAAAGTAGGAGGGGAAGGGGCAACCTGTGTTGCCACTTTATAAACAACGATAACGGTATTTGTTAAAGTAACAATACTCATTTTTATACAAATATTTATAACGATAACTGTTATTGCATTGAGTTAATATTACTACTGGTCTAACTGATTTAATCTAAATACAAAAATCATCACACTTAGTTTTAACTCGTCAAGTATGTGTAAACGAGACACAATAAAAATTCCATTGTTATGCGACTCTCGGCATTCGTTTGATACCTGACTGATTAAATTCAGTGAAAATTCTACCCTAATAATTTTTATAGGGAATAGAGATAATGTAAACAAAAAGAAATTCTTAAATGTTTTTGAAAGATTGCAATCGCTAAAAATTGGTAAAATTGTTTTGTTTTCCTTACCATATAGCAGCGGTTTGCCAGACGAAGAAAATAATCTTAGGTATAAAATAAACCTGGATTTGCATAAATTGACATCTTATAATGCTCATAAATTCCATGTATAATTGACATAAATAATTATTTTAGAAATAAGATTTACCTGACGAGACATAAATATTTTGTGAATAATTATCTCAAAAGACAAATAGCTATTTCGCTATCATATTGTATAGAATGTTCAGCCAAGAACTTGGCTACTAAGTCTGCCTCTATTGAGCAGACCATTGACATGAATATTCGACCATTGGAATCCGTTCCAATTAACAATTATTTAAATTAAATATTCAGACAATAGAGGAAAACTCTTGCTTACAGCAAAACCAATCATGCTTGGAAAGTACAAATCATTTTTTTTTTTAATTTATTGTTACATCAGACAAAACTTATTCTAATGAATACGTGTATGTTAATACCTACTCATTAAAACCTTAAGTGGGTTTATCTCGCAGTAGGCGAGTTCGGGCTTACATGTAATAAAAAATATTTTTTCAAAATCATTCATCATCATCATTTTTTCAAAATTTAAACCTAGTGCATCAAAATATCCAAGGCTTATCCGGGAAAGAATTAGAAGTAGCATTATTCATACAAGAAAGGAATATTCATGTTTTATGTGTCACTGAGCACTGGCTCAAAAAGTATGAACTTATGTTGTCTATTGAAAATTGCAGCCTTATTAGTTCGTTCTCAAGGGAGACAGCCATCCATGGTGGGTCACTAATATTAATCAATAATAATTTAAAATGTAAAGAGCGCAAAGATATTGTGTCTCTCTCTGTTGAGCGAACTATTGAGATATCATGTGCAGAGCTGGACGATTACATAATTGTTTGTGTTTATAGACCACCTAATGGTAATTTTGAATTATTTGAGTCCATAGTGGAAGATTCACTTAGAAAATTATTTACTAATAAAAAGAAAGTAGTTGTATGTGGGGATTTCAATGTCGATATTATAGACGATGAAAAAACCTATCGAGTAAGGTTTTTAAGCCTTTTTCAATCCTTTAATTTAATGCCTGTTTTTGCCGAACCGACTAGAATTACTGCTACAACAGCTACTTGCTTAGACAATATCTGTGGTGTCAAGGAAAAAGGGGATGAGTCGATAAAATTGAAAAATGACATTTTTGCGCCTTTGTTTTCAAAACATTCGAATGCATCACGGAAAAAAGGAGATAAGTCAATAAATTTAATATTTCGTCGTCACGAGGGTATTTACATAAAGGGACTATTCATAGTATAAAATATTTATTTTTATTTTTATTTAAACTTTATTGCACTGAATATTGTACAATTGGCGGACTTAATGCCTTAGGGCATTCTTTACCAGTCAACCGCTTGGGAATGCAGAAAATTTAATCAGTGGCGGAACGTTTGCAATAACTGAGCGGGTAAAATAAAATATAATGCATTATGGCGACATAGACATACATACTAATATTACACAAATAATTAATAGAATATATAAATATATATAGGCAAAATAAACATACATAAAATACACAAAAATTTACTTACAAATAACAAAGTTGGAGATATTGACGACATCTAGGTGAAAGAAAAGAAAATAATTAACGAAAAGTTTAGTTCTGAAGAGAGCCAAGGTGAAGATAGTGGGCACGGAGTGACTTTTTAAAAGAAAATTTGTTGGATGAAGTTCTGATCTCATAGGGGAGGGAATTCCAAAGTCGAATCGCAGACATTGTGAAAGAGTCCGACATAAAGCCGGATTTGAAAAGAGGTGTGTGGAGATTGAGTTGATGGGAAGAGCGAAGGTTGCGCGAAGTTGTGGATGCCAAATAGCTGAAGCGCTGCGTCATATATGTTGGGGAATGAGGGTTTCGAAGTATGTTGAAGATGGTACACAAGATTCTTATTTCTCTGCGATGACGGATGGGAAGCCATTTAAGCTTAGAACGGTAGGCGGAAATGTGGTCGTACTTACGGAGACTGAAGATGAAACGAATACCATTGTTGAGGAGACGATCAAGTTTATTAAGAAACGCTTCACTGATATTCGTACAACACACGTCGGCGTAGTCGAGAAGAGGGAGGACTAGAGATTGGACAAGAAGAGTTTTCGTGTGAAGAGGGAGAAAATTTTTAAATTTATAGAGAGCCCGTAAAGTGGCAGTGACTTTCCTGCTGACCTCGCTAATATGTTTCGACCAGCAGAGGGTGTTGTCCATATATAGCCCCAAGTTCTTGACATATTCGCTATACGGAATCACGGCGTTGTTAAATAAGATTGGAGCAGTCGATTCCAAGCTAATCTTAGCCATTTGCCGCGAACTACCTATAATGATGGCCTGACATTTTGAGGGGTTAACTGATATACCATATTTCACAGACCAGTCTGCAATACATGCGAGATCGAGATTTAGGGCTGATATGGCCGAGTCAATATCAGCCACCTCTGCCTGGGTGTATAGCTGAAGATCGTCTGCATACAGATGATAAGAGCAACGAAGGTGGTGAGTGACGGAGTTAATAAAAATTGAAAAAAGAAGCGGAGAGAGAATGCCACCTTGTGGAACGCCTGTTGTGAGATTAGACCAATGGGAGAGCTGTTGGTCATTTCGAACAGCCTGCTGGCGTCCTTGAAGGTAAAATGAAAACCATTCCAGCGCCTCAGGTGAGACCCGCAATTGAGTCAAGATTGCTAGGAGCACACCATGATCAACATTATTGAAGGCATTAGAAAAATCAGTTAAAACTAGTATGGTGACTTTAGAATTCTCCATGCCCTCCATGCTCTCCATGTCCATGTTTATGGACGGCAGCTTCTAAAACCTTAGAGAGAAAGGAAGAATAGAAATGGGACGAAAATGGCCAAGTTGACTTGGGTTTGATATTTTTGGAAGTGGAAGAACGTACGCTTTACGCCAGATGTCGGGAACAACCCCAGAGTCGAGAGAAAAATTAATGATGTGTGTAAGAACTGTGATGATTTGTGATAACACTGGTAAGATCATGTTTCTGCCTATATCGTCACAGCCGGTAGCACTAGATTTAATTGATGTGATGAATTTGCGGATCTCACTCTCAGACACCGGAGAAAAAGTGAAGCTTTCATGGGAGGCAGAGGGTAAAGAAGACAAATAATTTACAGTCGAAGATTTGATATCAGCGTTTAAAGAAACAGAGGATGAGAAATGGGAGTTAACTTCATTTGGAGAGAAGGGATGACAATTTGGGACAGAAGTTGGCCTACCTATGCCAAGCGTTTTTAGGAATTTCCATGTATCAGCTTGAGAAGAATTAGCGATATTTGAATGGATGTGGTGACGTTTGGCTGCTCTTACCATCCGATTGCAGCGATTTCTAGCTATTTTGAATTTTTCCCAAGTTTCTTTGCACCTATTACCCTTAAAGGCCCGAAAAAGATGGTCCCGTTTCGCCATAGCTTTCCTGACCCCGAGAGTTATCCATGGGGCTGGGGGGCGTTTGAGTTTGACCGACCGCTTAGGTGCATGAGCGTCATACAGATTGAAGAGACTTGTGTTTAAAATTGCGACTTTTTCATCCACCTTAGCCGCATCATACACAGGTGACCAGTCAATAGCGGAAGCGTCGGATTTGAGTTTAACATCGTCTACTTTGGCTAAGTTTCTCAGATTTAAAACAGTGGGTTTGGGTTTGGTCGTACTTAACTTGTAGGTGATGTAGATAAGATCATGCCTGGAGAACCCGGGCGCAGCTAATTGTCCGTGCTGTAGTACAAGGTCAGCAGAAGAAGTGATAATGAGATCAATCCAAGTATCAGGGGTGTCAAGATTATGGTGGGTTGGAGATAAAGGTAAGATAGAGAAGTTTGCAGAATTTACAATAGCGCGGAGTTTTTGGGACTGCGGGGTGTCTACGAGAATATTTGCGTTGAAATCCCCCATGATTATGTGGTGTGAGTAATCGGTGCTAACTGATTCAAGGAGCGCTTCAAAAGAGGGTAGAAATTTGGTCTTCGGTGGGCTATAGACAACCCCAAGGATCGCCCTGACTCCCTTCAGAATTACCTCAAGAACTATGAACTCCATAGCATGACAGTCCGGTAATGACATGGAAATGATCTTATAAGGAATGTCACTTCGCAGGTAAATGGCGACCCCACCCCATCCCTTACCGACACGATCATTTCTGATGAGTACAAAGCCTGGAAGACTGTAACTGGTTGAAGCCAGATTCGGTTTTAAAACTGTCTCAGAAATGAGAATAGCATGAGCGTTACAGGTGGAAAAAGAGTCTACCAGTTCATGATAATGGGCAGGTATACTTTGAGCATTTATGTGACAAACGTTAAAGTTGTTGGAATTTGAAAAAAGGGGGTCTAGTTGTGAAGAGAGCGTTGTGAAGGAGCTTGCATCACCGGCCGAGTAGAAAGAGGTATTAGAATCACACGCGGAGAAAAACGAATCATCGTCGTCTAATATCATTGGTATAAAATAATAGTAATAATATAATATAAATATAAATACTTGTTAAATAAAATATAAAAGGTCTATATCTACTTGCTGTCTGCATTTGCCAACCGGCCAACCGTTTACATATTCAACACTAATTAAAATAACAATAGAAATATAAGTGAAATAACAAATAACGTTAGAAAAGAAAAGAAAAGAAAAGAAAATGAATTTATTAATTTAGGACATCACAAACACACACACATTTGAACGAGTTCACAAAAAAAAAACATACAAAATCACATGACAAATTACATATTACAAAACAACAAAAAAAAAACAATCAAAAAACAAAAACAGACAAAAAAACAACCATGCAGTGCGTGCCACGGTGTGCCGTGTGTCGGTGATGTCCAAATCAAGAGGACCTCACTCAGCATAAGCCAGGTCCCCGGGAGGCCCTGGCGCTGGTTTTCAGTGGACCCTTGCTGAGTGAGGTACACGGAAAATGGCGCCAACATCACGTCTACAATGAAGGATAAACATACATACTATTATACTAAATCAGAAATACAAGTGAGTTGGACATAAATATACCTACATATATGAATACACAAATATAATAGTCAATGTGATGCGAATCCCGAACAACAATAACAACATCGTTGGGCTGTGAATTATTATCATTCCGGGCGCAAGCATTGCGCGCGCATAGCGTGCCATCGTTGAGTTTCAGTACCCTATCTAACTAAAGAAATCGGCGATCTTAAATAATAGAATTCATAATAATATTTTGGAAAATGACAGTTTTGTGGAAATAATAACAATAAAATAAAGTGGAATTAATGCTGAGATAGAAAAATGCAATGTAAGTACTATTTAAGTACCGTTATCGTTACGTGAGTTAACAATTAAAATTCAATGGTGAATCGGAACGCATTTCGAGCACACCCAGACTGACATCTGTCAAAGTGACAATGGCAACTTTAAACGTCAACAAAAATGTTATTAGAACTTGAAACTACCTTGTTGTTATTAATTAAAATTTGTTGTGTTTCTAAAAATGCAAATCAGGGCAGTCATAAAAACATGAAAGATTACAAAAATAAAAAATCAGTAGGTGGGTAGCGAGTAACAAAAAAAATACTAGGTGGGTAGCGAGTTGGACACAATACGCGTTATCAAACAAAAGCTACTAAATTGACTTGGAAAAGTGCAAGTTCAAACTACTTTGCTCGGGTCGAGCGCTTCACCTTCGTATTTGCGTCCGAGGTCTTACTGGTAGTCTGCTGCGTCTTCGTCACTGAGGCGACCTTGCTGGGAACAGCCGCCGGCCCTTCCTGCTCGTTCATCTGGACACTTGGGTGGTTGGCGGCGAGAACATCGAGCTCAGCCGCACAAACTATGCGCCTGCGTGTGTTGTCTGGCAGCTTTATAGAGATGATGCCGTCCGTTGTCCAAACATTGCGCATACCAAAGTGTTTGCGAGCGGCAGTAAACACCAATTGCCTGGACCGAGTCAGAAATTCACTGAACACAACAGTTGATCCTCGAAGCAAAGTCTTCTTACGCCAAATTGAAGATTTGGTGTTGGAGTCGGCAAATTTGACCAATATTGGGCGATCCCGGCCCTCTGAGGCAACACCTAGTCTATGGCAGCTGACGATGCTTACTTCTTTGATGTCCTGGAGTTGAAGCCTGCTGTGGATAATGTTGATGAGCTGGCTCTTATCATCTGTTTTGGGAGACTCCGGGATACCATTAACAACCAGGAACTTGCGGCGATGACGGGTTTCCATGATGTCGACACACTTGGAGAGCTCTGCTATCTGTTGGCGCAGGAGACTTAAGATGTTACCAACTAGCTCCTTGAAAGCATGGAACTCTCTTTTTAGTTGACCGATGCTGTCAGCTGAAGTGGATGGTGCAGATGTTGGAGTTGACTGTGCAGATGTTGAAGCCCGAAGCTGCGTCTCAAAATCAGCCATCCATTCAGTCAGCCAAAATATGTATAATTAAGTAAAAAGACTTAAATCGAGTCGTCTCAGTATTGCGCTTTTTACCGCCAAGGATTCAGTTATGCATAGTGAGATAAGTCAATTTGTACCTAAAGTACGCAACGATATTTTGCATTAGTTGTGACGTGTGCCTGGTCTCGTCGTGTGTTTCTGTCAAAAAATTGGGTTTAAAATAAAATAAAATAACTTGTGACAAGCGTTGATACATCTGTATTAATGTCAATATGAAGAGAATTAATAGAATAATGTCATTAGTTTTAAAAGAAAAAGTCACGAACTGTAAGTTTTTTTTTATTTTCGTACCTAACTGAAAAACATGTTAGGACCCTGTTTCAATATGTTAAGCTTTTGTTTATTTTTACTGAAACCGTTCCTTTCATGATTTTTTTAGTCAGTACGCAGTCAGTACTACCAGTATCACCTGTTGTTGCTGATATCTTCATGGAAGATTTCGAGGCCACAGCTCTGAGCTCATCACCAATATCACCAAGGTTTTATAAACGGTACGTAGATGACACCTTCACAGTATTACCCACTGATAAAGTTTCTGCTTTTTTGAACCATCTTAATTCTATTCATCCAAAAATACAATTCACCATGGAAATTGAGGCAAACAATAAACTAGCTTTCTTAGATGTTTTACTAACTAGAAATCCTGACCATACTCTTAGCCACACAGTTTTTAGAAAGGTCACCCATACAGATAAATATCTCAATGGTGCATCTCACCATCATCCTTCACAGTTAGCTACCGTGGGTAAAACTTTGTTTCAGAGAGCGATGGGCATCTGTGACGACCAACACCTGGCTGCTGAACTTCAACATGTAAGGAAGGTACTGCGGGACAACCAGCTTCCAGTACCACGTCGTTGCAGACCCCGTGCCACGGCCAAGCCCATGACAGTTGAACGCCCACCTGCCGTACTACCTTACATTAAGGGGGTCACTGACAAGATTTTATTTTTATTTATTTTATTTTTATTTTACTTTTAATGGAAGACCAACAGCTTCATAAAAAACCAGTAGTAAAACAAATGTAGTAACATTAAAGCCAATTAGAGGTCCTCACCGATTAAAACAATGTAGGATCACAAATAATTGAGCACTAGTACATTAAAACACACTACTAAGACAGAAAGAACAATGGTGGGATAAATCAAAGTACTAAAACATAATCAAAATCAAATTACTGGAGCAAATGTTCATTAAGTAATCGCTTAGCTTTAGCTATACTCGTAGCGAATAAGTCAATATCAATAATTTTGGATAAGTTATTTAAATTCCTGCTAGCACGCAAAACAAACGAGTTCTGGCGATAATTAGTAGAGGCTAATGGAACGTAAAGAGGAGGGTTAAATCTGAGCTGTCTAGCTGGAACATTTAACATTGCTCGCTTCAAGATTGGAAATATCTTGAAGCGAGCTTCCATCAAGACTTATTTCAAGCCGCCAAAGAAGATAAACCAATTTTTACCACCTGTCAAGTGCACCATACCTCTTCAAGATGCAGGGGTGTATAGACTGGAATGTGATTGTGGCCTTTCCTACATCAGGCAAACCAAACGAAGTATAGGCGTACGGATAAAAGAACATATAGCCGACGTAAAACATAGACGGAACATGAAATCTGCAGTGTGTGAACATGCTTTAGACAAACCCAACCACTTCATACGTTTTGACCAACCCAAAATACTTTCAAAAGAACGTCGGTTCGTTCCTCGTATGTTACGTGAAGCCATAGAAATTAGAAAACATCCAAATTTCAACAGAGAAGATGGTTGGAAAATTCCGCCAGCATGGGATCCGGTTCTATCGAAGACCCAAGCCAGACCACTCACTGCAAGATCTCAAGACACGGTTAGCTCTTTCTGCGTGGATAGGAACGTAAATTAATTATGAGTATGATGGTAGTATAATATTTTTCAAAACTATGTAAATGACAAATAACATCTTAGTCTACCCCGTGACCACGAACGCTGTAAAGTGTTCGAAACGTCGGGATGAAAAATCAAATAAATTATCGCGAAATTATCCGTAAATTGTGTTTTATTAAATGTGTAATATTCGCGTAAACTTCAGAAATAAGTATGACAAACCCTATTTTTAAGAGAAAGCAAGCAGTATAGCTGATCAGTATTTCAGTGGAATACACCGTGCGTTTTTTGTTTGTTTATTAGATGACATACTTCTAACTGCTAAAATATTCGATTTTTTACAGTATCAGAAGGATGTTCTTCAGACAATAATAACAGTATGCTGTCAAACATATCAGGAGTTAGCAAAGAGCTTACTCAAGAACAAAAAGAGGCTGCTGAAGCTTTAGAAGATTTGATAACACTTTCAGATTTAGGGATGACACCCGATGAAAGAAATGGTAATTTTAATGAGTCACTCGTAGCGCTAGATATTGAAACATTTAATTTTAAGCAAACAGAACCAGCTGATTTTGATTCTGGCGATAGTGCACGTGATCAAACATTCAATCCAGGATTACAAGAAAGTTCGTCAACCGCAGATAGCTCAATTCCTTCCGAGGACGAAGAGGAAGAAAACGACAGTAATAATGGCATTTTAAATACAACCAGAAAACGAAAGGGAAACAATTTACGCAAGACTTTACAGGATAAAAGAAATAAAGGTCAAACATATAAAACTAAAAAAGGAAAAATAGTTCCGGCAAGAAAAGTTACTATATTATCAGATTGTCGTAAAAAGTGTTCTACTAAAATTGGCTTTGAAACCCAAACAAAACTTTTTGATGAGTTATGGGCACTGGGAAATTACAACAAACGTTTTGCATACCTATCATCGCTAATTTTGGATGTACCAAAAAAAAACCCAGCGTATTCTGGATACTGGGAGAGAGCCTAAACCAAGGACTATAAACCAAAAATATAATTTAAAAGTTAATGGTGAATTAATTGAAGTTTGCAAAGTTTGTTTTGTGAAAACATTTGCTATTTCTAATAAATGTATTGAGGTGATAGTCAAAAAACAAACAAAGACGATAACTGGACTTACTAGCCCTGACAAACGTGGTTCGTCTGTTCCATCCAATAAATTTGGTGAAGACGTAGTACAAACAATAAAAGATCACGTTAATTCATATCCCTTATACGAGTCACACTACAGCCAAAGTCATAAAAATAAGCGATACCTTCCATCAGGACTTTCATTGATTCTAATGTAGAGGTATAAAATGTATAAAGAAAAGGTTACCACCAATCCTGTGTCCTATACATTTTTTGGGAACGTTTTTCGCAGTATGGGTCTCTCTTTTAAAAAGCCATCATTAGATACTTGTAATATGTGTGATTCTTACAAAATGAAGATAAAATTGGCTTTACCACAAAATGCAGAATCTTTTAAACAAGAACTTGAGGCCCACCAACTGGAAGCAGATACAGCTTATGCAATGAAAAAGAAAGACAAAGAGGACTGTAATGATGGTAAAAGAGTTTATTGTTTTGACCTCCAACAATGTCTCCCAACACCCTCCTTGAAAACTAATGTTGGCTACACTAATATTATAAAGAGGAAAACTTTGTTACACACAACAAAAGAAACACACTGATATGTCCATTCATTTGCCTAGAGATTGGTATAATTTGGTAAGAATGACCAGTTCAAATATTGCCGTGATCGTCATGAAAAATGATATGTTCCTTGATTTTGCAAGTTTGTACAAGGGTCCACTGCAGTTGAGAAAAGTCGACGCGTCTGGGAAAAAATTTAAATGGCATGATGTGAAATGGTTTCGGTACAGTGGTGGAAATGAATCAGGAGTGATACAATTTAAAACAAGCTTGGACTCAACTGAATTCAAAACTATCAGTCTTACTACAAATCATCCGTTAAAACTGGTTTTAAGTCATGTTTAGTTAAAAACTGTTTTAAATTTAAAAAGGGTTTAAAACAGTGTTTAACAATTTGTACCACAAATAGGTAGGTAATACAAACATTCATTCATTCACTCTCAGTTCATTCATTACATTTCCTAGTACGCAGGTTGCATTCAACACACTGCAGAGTAAATGAACAAAAGCTTCTTGAAATGATGGCTGAATAGTATCAAAACCCAAATCTTTAAAAAAAAGTTGTGATGACAGCAGATTGAGAAGAATCTGATATGTTTTGACTTTTTTACAGGAGTTTGTAAAGAAAGAGCGCGTTTTCAATTCATTTGTAAAAAGTCGTATTTTGCTGTGTATTGACTGATTTGTTTTCAACATGAATCAAAAAAAGAAAGATCGCTTGTATAATTGGACAAAAAACGAAAAGGTAAATCAAATGGATAACTACCACATAGCCGCCGTATGTGGGGTTTGGAAACGTGATAGCATTGTAATTGTTTATTTTATTTCAGGATATCCTTATACAGCTTATAGAAAGTTCGAAAGACGTGGTAAAACACAGAAACACGGATACCAACACAACCGTCATAGAATTGCTGAGTGGAATTTGATTTTACAAAAGTATGTCTAAAATAGTGTCTAATGTCTATAAAGTACCGGTGCGCGGACTTGTTTTGTTGGTTTGTTGATTAATAAATTAATTGTGTGATCAATAAATTAATTGTTGTGAAATCAATACTCCATAATATTTTCTATAGGAAAGCACGAATTTGATTTACCGCGAAACGAAAGTCAAGTTGTCAAATGTCAATCTGTCAATTTTTTGAGGTTAAACACTAGATAAAATAGGGGGGAGGGTGTTTAACTAAAACACTGTTTAAAAGAGTGTTTTAGCGCCAAAAACTGATTTGTGGTAAGGATGTTCTTAAAATCTTGTTAAACAGTGCCTAAAACTTTGTTTAAGTGATTTGTGGTAAGGCTGTATATCTTTTTGCAGAAGAGGAAAAGCAAGTGACCCGCTTAATCTTCAGAAATGTTACGATAAACCATTACCAGTAAGCCAAGAAAAGAAAAAAGATCTCCTTAGTATTCTTCATTTGATCGACAGTGATTGCCACGAATTTTATAAAAAATTAGACTCCAGTTCAAACGGACATGATGTAGACCCTGACTTAGAAGAATTTAATGATAACTAATATCATTCCATTTGTCCGTTTAAATATTTATATTGCCTACAACTATCAAGTCACAATTAGCACATATATTCAACGAATGTATTGATCAAGGTCAATTTCCTACTTTAATGAAATATAGTAAGATTATACCTTTATTTAAGTCAGGAGAAAAAAGTGATCCAAGCAATTTCAGGCCAATTTCCATTCTTCCTGAATTTAGCAAAATCTTTGAAAAAGTTATGTTTAATCAATTGCTCTCTCATTTTAAACTTAACAATTTACTGCACGAGAAACAGTTTGGTTTCTCCAAAGGTAGAAATACAACAGATGCTGAGGTGGCACTCGTCAAACACATTTTGGATGCTTATGAAGATAAACAGGATGCGATAGGTGTATTCTGTGACTTATCGAAGGCATTTGATTGTGTCGATCATCAAACACTCATTATTAAGCTAAAACATTACGGTGTATCTAATAACGCGTCAAAACTATTGAACTCTTATCTCTCAGGCAGACTACAAACAGTAAACGTAAATGGCTGTTCGAGATCGGCAGTGGATTCAACGTGGTAGGCAAAAAATATAAGGGAGGTTTTGTCTGTCAGGACTCACCTATTATCCGCCAGTAGATGGTTTCCAGGTTGCAGGTGATCACCGAGGACACAGGCACAGTCACACAGGTCTTCAGATAAGTTTAAGGGAAAGCACACGCGAAAATTGAGCCCTGGTAGGTCAGTTTAGTGTCATGGGAACAACGTCTCGGAAGCAACTACTTTACGGGGTTCTCAAACAAGCAAAAAATAGGTAAGTACTCAAAATGATGTGCGTAGGAGCGCGCGCCGCAAGATTAGGATGGCAACACAGGTTTCAATCAAATTATTGTAATGAACATATCGCCCGCCCTAAACACGTTAAGTGTTTACGAGAGAGAAAGGAAGGGTAAAAGGAAAAGTTATATACTAAACTGGAAGACGAACCAGCTTCGTCACAGATCTCTAAAGGATACCTGTGGGAGTTTTCACATCAACGACGCGAACAACTTTGTCTTGGCCAGGGTATAAATGAGCAATGCGACCACGGCGCCATTGCGAAGGTGGGAGGTTGTCGTCCTTTATTAGAACTAGTTCGCCAACTTGGGGAGGATTACAAGGAGAAGTCCATTTATTCCTTGCCTGTAAGGTATTTAAGTACTCTAAATGCCATCGAGACCAAAAGTGCTGCGTAAGTTGTTGGATCAGCTGAAACCGTGTGAGGCGATGAAGCTTAACATTCTCATAAGGGTACTCAGGTAAAGCGGTTAAAGGCTGACTTATCAAAAAATGTCCGGGCGTTAATACTTCGACGACGTTAGGATCTGGAGAAAGTGGACACAGAGGCCGCGAGTTTAAAACTGCTTCTATTTTGGTAAAAACAGTTGTTAATTCCTCAAAGGTAAGAGGGGTTTCTCCTATCACGCGTTTGAGGTGGGATTTTGCCGATTTCACAGCAGCTTCGAAAAGGCCTCCCCAGTGGGGGCAGACAGGGGGGTCGAAAACCCAGTTAATATTGCGCTTGGAAAGCTCGGAACCAATAGTAGCTTGATTTTGAGACAAGAAGGACTCTAACTCCTGTAGGTAATTACGTGCACCGATATAATTTCGGCCACAGTCCGAGCGGATAAGGCGAGGTAAACCACGACGTGAAACGAATCGGGAAAAGACGGCAACAAAAGCTTCGGTACTTAGGTCCGACACGACCTCAAGGTGGACTGCCTTGGTGGAGAGGCAAACAAATACACAAAGGTAACTCTTAACTAACCTTTTATTTCTATAGGCCTGAACTTTGGTGTAGAAGGGGCCCGCGAAGTCAGTGCCTACACCATCAAATGGCCTAGCCGCGGTGACACGGTCCTTAGGAAGGTCACCCATAGGAGGCTGGGAGACAGCCGTTTTAAGTCGATAACAAGAAAGGCATTTAAAAATCACATGTTGAATAGCGCGGCGGGCAGACAGGATCCAGAATTCTCTGTTTAAAATAGCCAGAAGGACATTCGCACCTGCGTGAGCATTTTCACGATGGTAATGGGAGATTAAAATATTCACGAAATTACCATTTTTAGGCAGAAGCAGGGGGTGTCTAGCGTCATAAGGAAGGTCAGAGTGCCGTAAACGGCCACCCACTCGTATAAGGCCTCTGTCATCTAAAAACAGGCTTAATTTCCTGAGGGAGTTGGTGATTGTATCACCCCTCTTCAAACGGTCTAGTTCATCACTGAAGCAGGTAAATTGAACAATTTTCACTAAATATATAAGAGATTCTCTACGCTCTTCAGTACTCAGGAATGAGGAGTAAGTTTAAGGGTATAAAAACCGCCTTAGGTAACAAGTTACATTTATCAAC
This sequence comes from Pyrausta aurata, assembly GCA_963584085.1. Lineage (NCBI taxonomy): Eukaryota > Metazoa > Arthropoda > Insecta > Lepidoptera > Crambidae > Pyrausta > Pyrausta aurata. The sequence goes on along the minus strand of OY757262.1, from coordinate 7,510,912 downwards.
TTGTTCAAGGAGCTATACCGCTCTAATAAAAAGGAAGGGTCCGGAGGAGAAACTTCAGCAGACACTACTAAACAACGTAGTCCCGGGAGGTCATTATTCGAGGTAGGTTCCGCAGTCACGGGCCACTGATTAGGAGACTCGGTCAACCACGAAGGAGAAAACCAAAGAGTGTGGTCTACCAATTTAGAGACGGGCATGCCTCTTGATGCACAGTCGCTAGGGTTCATATAGCCAGGAATATGTCTCCAATGACTAGATGTTGGAGAATTAATAATTTGGGAAACACGATTTGCCTCAAAAGTCTGAAGAAGGTGGGGAGGTGTTATCAACCAACACAAAACAATTTTGCTATCCGTCCAACTATGGATTGAAGTCAACACAGACGTCCTTTGCAGACAAAGAGCGACGTGATGTAATAATTTAGAGAGGAGGGTAGCTCCTAACAATTCCAACTTGGGAATCGTTAAACGGGTCCTAACGGGTGCAACCTTTGACTTGGCCATAACAAGATGGACGGAGCAATTACCAGACGTATACTCTGCGCGTAAATAAACGGCCGCAGCATAACCTAACTCGGAGGCATCGCAAAAACCATGTAGCGATAAGGAGGAGGAACCGCTAGAAAGTATATGACGAGGAATAGCCACTTCGCTCACTTTAGTCATATCTTGAATAAAGGTAGCCCACTCTAAAGCGAGGGGCTCCGTAAGGGGATCATCCCAGGAAAGGCCAGATAGCCACAAACGTTGGATAAACTCTTTGGCCTTAAACACGACTGGAGATATCCAGCCACAGGGATCATAAATTCGGGCAATTACAGATAATACCTTTCTCTTTGTAATCACTATATCACAGGCATCATAGGAACATTTATAGGTAAATGAGTCGGTCACAGGGTTGTACTGAACACCTAACACTGCGATAGTCTGCGGATTACCCTGATCTACGATTGAGTGAGGAAGTTGTAAATGGACTAGGGGCATATCATCCAAGAGTTCGGGTCTATTAGATATCCACTTACGAAGCTCATACCCACCAGCGGCCATGATCCCTTCAAGCTCTGATTTTAAGGCCCGTGCAGAAGAAATACACGCTGCTCCACTAAGACAGTCGTCAACGTAAATATCCCTTTCAATAACTTCAGCAGCTCGGGGAAAGTTCAACCGCTCTTGTTCTGCGAGTTCAAGAAGGACCCGAATCGCAATATAAGGACTAGAGCGAAGGCCATACGTATTGGTGTTAAGCTCGTATGTGAGGAGAGGATGAGAAGGGTCCTCGCGCCAAAGTACCAGTTGGTACCTTCTATCCTCGGGGTGTACCCAGGTCATGCGGAACATCATACGAATGTCGGCGACAAACACTACTTCGTGCATACGGAAATTCGTAAGGATATGGGAGATATCTCGCTGAAGTTTAGGGCCAGTGTGTAAACATTGATTTAAGGACACTTTATTGGATGTCGGGCTACTCCCATCGAAAACAACTCGTATTTTACCACCAGCGCTCTTAAAAACTCCATGGTGGGGAATGAAATAATGTTCACGGGTGTGATCATATGACGAAAGGGACATGCGATTCAACTCAATATATTCACGCATAAAGGATATGTATTTTTCACGAAAATGAGGATTATCTTGCAAACGCCTTTCAAGGCTTCCAAATCGCTTAACGGCATTGGCCTTAGAATCACCGAGGAGTGGACGATCTTGTAAAAAGGGGAGCCTAATCACAAAACTTCCATCATTTTCACGAGTGGTGGTTGCTTTGAAGAATGTTTCACATTCTAAGTCCAAAGGGTTTGAATTAGACAGCTGGGGGGCCTCTTCAATCTTCCAGAACCTTTCCACTATTTGGGACAATGAGACTCCAGTCATAGGAGGTTCCATTTCAGAAAGACGTCCAGGAACAGGGCCTGACAAGACGAACCCAAAGATTGTCAATATGGCAGTAAGGCCATCAGGTAAAACAAACAACTCAGGCTTCAACAGGCGGCCAATGATGTCAGCTCCAAGTAGTACACTTATAGGACCAGGTTTATGGAACAGGGGGTCAGCAAGTGGTAGATGCTTGGTAGGGGTAACAACACCTTTAGGTACATCTACTTCCGGGAGGGACCCAGCAATCACGTCGACAACTATGGCGGTAGTCGATATCACAGGTAGGGTAGAATTGACAGGTTTAAAAGAAAGGGATACAGTTCCATTAGAATGGACTGACTGTATATTACCTATTCCACGAACGGGCACATGTGAAGGAGTGATAGGTAAGTTCATTTGGTCCGTAACAAACTCTGTAGTAAGGAGGCAGCCTTGGGCGCCGGTATCTAATAAGGCACGGGCTTCTGCGTAATATCCAGACGAAGTTTTAACGTGAATTAAGGCCGTAGGTAAAAGAACAAGAGAATTGCGTGATACTGAAGTAAGGGCAGGTACAGGAGGGCTATCTAGTCAGAATTGTGAAGAATCGTTTGGCTTTGAATGGAAGGCACGTTCATACTGAGATCTTGGAGGAGGAGCGTGATAAACACGATCAATATTGGGTACAGGCGAAAATCGCCCGCCCGAACGCGGGGGTGAAGCTCTGTGGGAATTACGAGGTGAAAAGCTGTTATAGGCTCTAGTGCGTGGGAAAGTACGTTCCGTCAGGTCACGCGGCGGGGACGTCCTCGGCGAATTTGAAAGTAAGGCTGCGACGTCGCGGTAGGAGCGTTCATGCTGATGCTTCACGGGGGCGTCATCGGCATAACACAGCAACGTATGATGACTAGAACGACGGCAGGTATTGCAGCGATAATCTCGCTTGCATTGAGAGATGGAGTGTTTATCTAGGCATCGATAACACAAACGGGCCTCTTTAACTACATTGACACGTTGACGTGTAGGGAGGCGAACAAACTCGAGGCATTCGCGTACGTAATGCGAAGTACTATTACAAACGTGACACTTCGGTGTGGGTGCAAACGTAACAAATGTCTTCGTAGGAGGCGGAGACCGCGCGTTAGATTTCGGGAATCGAGTGGAGCTCGTACTAAGTGAGGCAGTAGTGTCGACGACCGAAGCACTACCTACATTGTCGTGATGCCTACATTCATCCTCTAAGAAGGTAATAAGTTGATCAAAGGTTGGAAGTTTATTAGGGTCATCACCAAAACGACGCTCAAAACGGGATTTTAATTCAGAAGGCAACTTCGCAAGGCATAGGTGTACCAGTAAATATGACCAATGATTAACAGGCAGGTCTAATCGTTCTAAACAACGGTAAGTTGAGAGAAGAGGGTTAAGAAACGATACACGTAAGCCGGACAACTTAGGTGAAATATTAGGTAGCATCATTATCTGCGCGATATGCGAATCTGCCAGGACGCGAAGGTTGTGATACCTACGCTTGAGAAGGTCACGAGCCACAGTATAATTGCCCGCTTCAATCTTAAGGTGCTGAATCAACCTATGGGGCTCATCAGACAAGGCACCGACTAGGTAATAAAGCTTTAAGGTAGGGGTCAAAGTCGGCTGATTGTCGACCACACTATCAAACTGGTCTATAAAACTAATCCATCCGTCGGGACGGCCGTCAAATCTAGGTATAGGTAGGTCAGGTAATTTACTAGCCGGGGTATCAACAATCATGGACTTATTTTCCTTCAAGGGGGTACTAGTACGGGGAGACTCGAACTGGTGGGGTTTTATTTCCTCCAATCTTATTTTTAGGTCATCTACCTTGTCCCTCACAACGCGCATCTCGGTTTTAATTTGAACATATTCTTGTTCATAAATAGCAGGGTCAAGGTTTCCTAACAACTTAGAACAGGCAGCTCTAAACTTATCACACATAAGTAGGAGGTCAGAAAGACGCGCACGTATGCGATTAACGGAGAAGGTCTCAAGGACGCGATGGGAATCATCAACCTAATCACTCACATAACGAATTTCACCTATAGCCTCATGGTATTCAGCCGTGTCCGTGTAAAGTAGGGCCCTCACGGTCTCGTTACCCGATTCAGAATCAGGCATGTTTGAAGTAGGTATATGTACTTACTTACACTAAAATCAATAGTAATTAATCAACACGTAATTTTCAAAAAGGCAAAGGAATGCAGGACGGCTCGGTGAAGGTGTAATGAATAAAATAGGTAAGGAATAATCGTAACTCGTAAATAGCTCGTATAAACACACACGTGGCGGAGGGACGGCGAACGTTATCAATAGCACAACAATAGGCAGGAATGCAAGTAATTAAAATGCGCTCGCGCACCCCGTAACACAATGATGAATTTGGATATTTATTTATTTATCGTCATTATGTAACTACTAGAAATGAATGGAACTAAGATGGCTACCGCGTGCAAAGGGGGAATGCAGATTTCACAATAATTACTATGATAGAATGAGACGTTTTATGTAAAGGGTGGAAGCTTATTAATTACGTTAATTTTAAAATTATTATTAAGGCAAAGGTCCAAAATAAACTACGCTCTGCTACCAAAAGATGTTCGAGATCGGCAGTGGATTCAACGTGGTAGGCAAAAAATATAAGGGAGGTTTTGTCTGTCAGGACTCACCTATTATCCGCTAGTAGATGGTTTCCAGGTTGCAGGTGATCACCGAGGACACAGGCACAGTCACACAGGTCTTCAGATAAGGACGGAAGCAACTACTTTACGGGGTTCTCAAACAAGCAAAAAATAGGTAAGTACTCAAAATGATGTGCGTAGGAGCGCGCGCCGCAAGATTAGGATGGCAACACAGGTTTCAATCAAATTATTGTAATGAACAATGGCATTAACTCCTCAGGTGCCCCGCTTCAAATGGGAGTGCCCCAGGGCTCAATATTGGGACCTTTGCTGTTTTTGATCTATATTAATGACCTTCCTTTTTATTCAAAGGACTCCTGTGGGATAGTTTTGTTTGCTGATGATACTTCTTTAATCTTCAAATCAAGAAGAGGCGAAGAATCATTTGACAATGTAAGCGGAGCTCTCTCTAAGGTATTAAATTGGTTCACTAGCAATAACTTGCTTCTTAATACAAAAAAGACTAAATGTGTTAAATTCACCATGCCTAACGTAAAGCAAGGTAACACAGAAATTCTACTCAACGGTGAAAAATTAGATCTATCTAACTCCACTGTTTTTCTGGGCATTACATTGGATTCGAGATTACAGTGGGGACCACATATTGACGCTCTGGCTGGGAGACTTGCATCAGCTGCCTTTGCGGTTAGAAAAATTAGACATTTGACTGATGTTGAAACAGCAAGGCTTGTGTATTTTAGTTACTTTCATAGTATAATGTCCTATGGGCTTCTCTTGTGGGGTTCTGCTGCGGACATCGATACCATCTTTATTTTACAGAAAAGAGACATTCGTGCCATTTACAAACTTAGTCCCCGCGAATCCCTGAGAGAATTCTTTAAAGAAATTAACACCCTCACTGTCGCTTCTCAATACATATTTGATAATATCATGTACGAACGCAAAAATTTAGATCTTTTTATGATAAAAAGTGATATTCATTCGTATAACACAAGAAATAAAAACAAACTTGTCATTCCTAACTTTAGGTTAGCCAAAACAATGAATTCATTTTTGGGAAACTGTGTAAAATTTTTCAATAGTATACCTTATGATGTTATTGAACTACCTATTAATAAATTTAAGTTACATGTCAAAACTACTCTAATGTCGAAGGGGTATTATAAAATTCAAGACTATCTTAATGACGAAAATGTATAGACAGTCCAGCCTGTACCAAACTGATGTACCTGTTTATTTTGATGTATCATTTTGTGGCAACTAGTGGTGTCTGAGTTTGTTCCGGCGTTTCTTCTCAGCACTTGCCAGATTGTCTGTCTTGTCTCGAAGCGCTAGCAGGGCCCAAAAGATAAGGAGACATGTTCTGACATTCATAAGTGGCATTTTGTGTCCTAAATTGAATAAATGATTTTTGACTTTGACTTTGACAGCATCATTTTAAAAGCCCTATCCATAGACACGCATAGGTTTGAGTAAAAAAAATTTTAAGGTTTTAGTTTCATGTATGGGAGCCCCCCCTTAAATATTATTTTTTCTTACTTTTTGTATCTGAATCAGAAAGCGGTAAATAAAATACACCTACCTACCAAGTTTCAGCTATGTGATGCTTATAGTTTCAGAATAAAGTGGCTATGACATACGGACGAACAGACAGACAGACAGACAGACAGACAGACAGACAGACAGACAGACAGACAGACTTGACGAAACTATAAGGGTTCCGTTTTTTGCCATTCGGCTACGGAACCCTAAAAAGTTATTTTTGCTGTCGCAATATATTGTGATGTTTTCGTTAAGTGAAAGTAAGTGGACCCTGAATTTAGTAAAGGGTGGCACGGAACCCTCAGTGCGCTGGTCCGACACGCACTTAACCGCTTTTTTAATACACCAGGGCGAATAGACATGTTGTTAGGGGTGGAAGTTTATGCCCATATCTTGAAACCCGAGATTCTCAAAGGTCCTCCTGGCTCCCCATGTGCGCAAAATACAAGCATAGGTTGGATATTGTTCGGGAACATTCAGGCAGAAACTTCAGACGAGAAGATTTTAGTCATGCATCATCAGTTGGACGTTGACGAAATGCTACGTAACTTATGGGAGATTGAAACAGACAACAAAGGAAAGCTTACCAAGGAAGAAGAGATTTGTGAACAATTTTATAAGAAAACACATAAGAGAGACACAGAAGGAAGGTACATAGTCAAACTGCCTTTTAAAACTGATCATCCATTGTCACCAAACGGAAACACGAAAGAAGGAGCTATCAAACGATTACAACATTTAGAAAGACGATTCAACAAAGATCCAAGTTTAAAGGAAGATTACACAAAGTCTATACAAGAGTACATTGACTTAAATCACATGGAAGAGGTTCCACTGCAAGAAATCAATAAACCAGCAGTTTATTTGCCACATCATGCCGTCGTTAAGGAAGAAAGTGAAACGACCAAGGTCAGACCAGTATTCGATGCATCTTACAAAGGCACAGACAACATATCACTCAATGATGAGCTATTGATCGGACCACAACTTCAAGACGATATGAGATCTATAGTCTTACGATGGCGTATGAAGAGAATAGCATTTGTGGCAGATATACAAAAAATGTATCGTCAAATACTCGTAGCAAAAGAAGACAGCGATTTTCAACGAATTGTCTGGCGCAATGACCCAAACGAAAACATCAAAGAGTATCGTATGCTGCGTGTAACCTTTGGCACTGCTTGTGCTCCATATCTTTCTGTCAAAACTCTACAACAAGTAGCTGACGATGAAGGCGATAAAGATCCGCTAGCCGCAAAAATCATAAAAAGCGTTTTTTTTGTGGATGACATGTTGTCTTCGCTAGATGATGCAAATCAGGCTATTGCTGTTGCTAAGAGCGTGCAAGCTATACTACAAAAGGTAGGTTTCCAGCTTCAGAAATGGGCTTCAAATAGCGAACACTTTTTGAAACAATTTGAATCATCTGAAAGAAGTTCACGTGTAAACATTGATATCAATTTTGAAGGTATGATCAAAACGTTGGGCCTTCACTGGAATGTCGGAGAAGATATTCTGCAATATAACTCTAAACTACCAAACTTACCAAATGCGATTACCAAACGCACAGTTTTGGCTGAAATACAAAGATTGTTCGACCCGCTGGGTTGGCTTTCTCCAGCATTGATTCCAGCTAAAATATTAATACAGAAATTATGGCTTCTAGGCATTGGATGGGACGATAAGGTAGATCCTGAAATTAATGAAGAATGGTTGCGCATCAGAAACAGTTTTAACGATATAAAAGATATCAAAATCAACAGGTGGCTGCACACCACAAACTATAATGTAAAAAAGGCTATACTATACTATACACGGGTATTGCGATGCTTCTACCAAGGCTTACGGAGCTGTAGCTTATTTAAAAGTCGAGACTGAGGACGGTGAACATGAAGCACACATGATAGCAGCTAAAGCAAGGGTAGTACCAGTAAAGGCACTGTCACTTCCTCGTCTAGATCTTTGTGGAGCATTGCTTTTGTCCAAGTTACTGAAGCAAATAAGCGAAGCAATAAGCATTCCCAACGACAGAATATTTTGTTGCTCTGATTCTACCATTGTATTGTCTTGGTTACAAGGAGATCCTAATATATGGCAGACGTTTGTAAGGAATCGAGTCATAACAATCTTAGATAATGTTGGTAGCAAATGGTACCACATACCTTCCGAACATAATCCAGCAGACGTCGCATCACGGGGAATGTTGGCACAGGAACTGAAGAACTGCAGCATCTGGTGGCAAGGACCGGAACACCTGAAACAAAAGAAAATGAACATGAAAAGATTAGTAAACAATAACAACAATTTGGAAGAAAGAAAACCGATCAAGACTTACCTGAACATAGATGACGATGACGAATCACAATGCAAATCAATATACCACAAATTTGAGACGTTTGATACCTTAAATGAACTGTTAAAGGCTATTGTGTATGCAAAGAGATTTCTCAATTACAAAAGAGTTGATAAAATTAACACAGATTCTGCTATTACTACCACAGAAATTGAAGATGCATTGATGTTCTGCATACAAATTACCCAAGCCTATACATTTCCTGAAGATATTCAAGACCTGAAAGAGAAGAAAAGGGTTAAACAAAGAAGTACATTGAAAACATTAAATCCATTTGTTGATTCTGAAAAGATACTTAGGGTGGGCGGCAGGATCACTAAAACAGATATGGAATCAGATCGTAAGCATCCTATAATATTGAATAACAAAAATCCACTTACCTCACTTATTATGGCTGATGCCCACAGGAAAACTCTTCATGGTGGAGTACAGCTCATGATTAATTATTTGAGATCTCGCTACTGGATACTGAGAGTGAGAGTGGCTGTAAGGTCCTACGTACACAAATGTATTGTTTGCAGGAAATTAAACATCAAAACCCGTACACAATTGATGGGTGACTTACCTAAAGTTCGAGTTACACCAGCCCGACCATTCTTGCGCAGCGGCGTGTACTTTGCTGGACCTTACGACATACTCATTAGGGTTGAAAATTACAAGTAAAATACATGTAATTTTCAATCGTACTTTGTATTTTTCAGTAAAATACAGAAACTTTCAATGAGTTCTTAAATGTATCTTTCGAAAGTTTCGTTTTTTACATGTATTAAATGTTGTATTTTTCGTTGTTTTTTTAAGGACTTATAGTAATAAAAAAAACTTTATGGTTAAACCATCCTCCTTTAGAGGAACATATAATTTAAAATCATTAACATAAAGAATGTCGTGTTGAATTTTGAGTAATCCACCATCATCAGCCGCTAGTGAGAGAAATTGGTCTTTGTTTGGGCGGACACACACCAAAGATCGCAAGTTTGACAGCTGATCGATTGAATAAATTAATTTTTGTTAACTGAAATCTGAAATTTGTCAATTCTAAAGACGGTATCAATGATGTTACTATTGACGAACCAGAAGAGGTTCAGGTTGACGATTGCAATAGTGATATTGAATTGTAGAAACATGTTTTTGTAAATAAACAAACTTTTCTCCTAATATAAGTATAATAAATAATTATAATAAACCATTATCATTGTTTGTTTTTTTTTCATTCAATGTAAATTATGAAAAATACATTGATTAATACACGTTTTATACACGTTTTTACATGTAAATTTGTATTTTTCAAATAGCCCTCAATTTGTATTTTTCCAAAGTTACATGTATTTTACTGGAAAGATTCAAAGTTGCGAAAAAACAAATGAGTATCTTTCGCCATTTTCATCCCTAATACTCATGTCAAAGGGAAGAGGAGCCAAAACAAATAAATCTTATATTGCTATATTCATTTGCATGGCAACCAAAGCCATTCATCTTGAACTTGTTGGCAACCTCACATCAGAGGCATTCATCGGTGCGTTCCGGTGGTTTGTCGCACGCAGAGGCAGATGCAGTGATCTGTGGAGCGATCAGGGCCGAAATTTTATAGGAGCCAACAAGGAACTCGCAGAAGCCTTTAAACAAGCTAACTTTGAACTAGACGCAGAACTTCGTGATATGTTATCATCGGACGGAACTCAGTGGCATTTCATACCCGCATACAGTCCAAACTTCGGAGGCCTTTGGGAGGCAGGCGTAAGGTCCATGAAATTTCATCTGAAACGTATAATGGACACGCATTTAACATTTGAAGAAATGTCAACTGTGTTGTGTCAGGTAGAAGCTTGTTTAAACTCGCGTCCGTTATGTCCAGTTGATACACATGATCCAAATAATACAGACGTGCTGACTCCAGGGCATTTCCTCATAGGCGAACCACTTATTAATATTCCATCACCTAGTCTGAACGATATTTCTTTGAGCAATTTATCTCGTTGGCAATTCACTCAGAAATTAGTTTCAAATTTTTGGTTACGCTGGAACAAGAATATCTGTCTAGGCTTCAGCAAAGACCTAAATGGGTAAAAAAACAGGATGAGTTCAATATTGGGCAAATTGTAATTATAAAATCAGATAGTTTGCCACCTGTAAAATGGTTACTGGGGCGCATTGTTGACAAACACCCTGGTGCTGATGGCATTACTAGAGTTTACAGTGTAAAAAGCGGAACCAATGTTATTAAACGATCTATTTCTAAACTTTGCCACTTACCGGTTGATAATGAGTAATATAGTAAAATTAAGCAATTTTTGTGGATTTCACAATGTAAAATGTGTAATACCGATTCTATCATTTATGTATTTTTTTTGTTCTTTAGCACGAGTAATTTAATTGCTTATGTATAAACTTTACTTATTGTTAGAACCATAACAAAATATCATTTTGTAAAATGACAAATTTTGAATTTAATTAGCGGTACATCACAATATCTGAATTGTATATTTAATTGCAGTCCTCAAATTCAATACCTTATTTGTGGACACCCTATTCTTTATTAGAAAGAAAGAAAGAAAGAAAGAAAATGAATTTATTAATTTAGGACATCACAAACACACACACAAATTTGAACGAGTTCACAAAAAAAAAATATTATATTAGTAGCTAACAACTTGTTTTCTATGAAACAAATGTTGCAGTTATTTAAAATTTTAAGGCATGTTATTTGTTGCATGAACTTGTTTGTATTTGAGGTAAAATTATCACAGGACTGCTAGTTAAGCACCTTATTTAAGTAAAAGGCCCTAAGGCCCTTTTGGTGGGCGGTATGTTGCCGCGTTTAAATGTATGTTCATTAATACTGGTAGTCAGTGTGCAAAATAAACATCCAAGAGTAAAGACGTGTTTCAATAATTTTCGAAAGTGCATTCACCATCAAACAGAACCTTATCACCACATCATAAGGTTTTATAAACTACACAAGCCTTCATGTTTTGGTTATTATATTTGCTGCTCACATAATTCTAATCTGAACAAGTATGTTTCATATAGAGGACCAGACTGTGTAAAAATATTTATCGAAAGCTTGATAAGAGATATAGAAGATATTTATTATAAATTGTCTATAAAAAAGTCAATGACGCCTTTATCACCAATGGAAGAAGAAAACTATAAAAACTCTTTAAAATGTCACATCTGTGAAAACTTACTCTTTGACGATAAAGTAAGAGACCACGATCACATCACATCACAATACCGAGGTTCCGTAGCCGAATGGCAAAAAACGGAACCCTTATAGTTTCGTCAAGTCTGTCTGTCTGTCTGTCTGTCTGTCTGTCTGTCTGCTTGTCTGTCTGTCTGTCTGTCTGTCTGTCTGTCTGTCTGTCCGTCCGTATGTCACAGCCACTTTATTCTGAAACTATTAGCATCACACCGCTGAAACTTGGTAGGTAGGTGTATCTTCTTTACCGCTTTCCGATTCAGGTACAAAACATTTGAAAAAATGATATTATAGGGGGGGCTCCCATACATGAAACTAAAACCAAAAGAATTTTTTTTACTCAAACCTATACGTGTGGGGTGTCTATGGATAGGTCTTTCAAAATGACATTGAGGTTCCTAAAACCATTTTTTCTAAAAGTCTAACATTTGAGATATAGACGCTTCCAAAGTGGTAAAAGTGGTGAAGGTTGTCTGGAAGAAATTGCTTCAAGCAATAAGACCGCCTAAATTGTAATCCTATTTCATATTTAAGATGTTTCTGTATTTTTATTGTTTATGGTGTGCAATAAAGTATATTTATTATTATTATTATTGTATCTCTCCTGTGGGATATCAAGGCCGAAGCCGGTCCTTTTGGAAGGCTTACCTGGGGATATAGATCCAACAGGAAGAGGCCCCTTTGAGATACTTTAATGTGTTGGGATATGTACACCTAGCGGGTACTATCTCTGCCTGCACTATTGAAGAGATACAGCCAAAGACAGCACCTGATAGGTGCAAGGACTATTGCAGATAAGATGGAGACTACGCCAGGACTATGGTGAGGATATTGCTGGACTGGTTACTGGGATATTGATGAGACAACGGGACGCCTGCCATATCAAATGCCTCATCTAGATAATCACGGCAGACGGTGACTCGCCGCTCACTAAATGGGCCACCCATGAAAGGCATACCAGAAAGTAGCAAGGCAGCAACATTGGTGTGGACGGCTAAAGGTTGTAGAGAGGTGAGACTGCGTGGTGCAGGTGGCTAGTGACGTGGATTAAAACTAATCCATGCCAGAACCCATCCTGATGGACAGGTAGCCAGCAGGCCCCCGGCGTTATGACATTTTACACTTCCAACCTGGAGCAGAGGTTCCGCTCTTGCTATCTCCACTCTTGGCCGGCCGGTTAAGGCAAGCACAAGAGGCGAGGGCTAAATAAGGTAAACCGTGCCCTCGGGAGAATCGGGGTCCGAGGTGTCGCCACTCACCTACAGCACGCCACATGCTGCCCCTGCGGGTTTATTATTATTATTATTAAAAGGGGCGTCCCCCCCATCTAACTTTTGAACTAAGGAAGTGAAAATTTTGGTAATGTAGATATTAACATAAACTTTCAACAAAAATTAGTTTGAGCGAAATCGAACTAGCAGGTTTTGAGATATAGTACATTTTTATCAACCGCAAATATAACTTTGTCTTTCATACAAACACTATGAAAAACAAAGTTATATTTGCGGTCAACAAAATATTGTGGTATTTTAGCTAAGTGGAAGAAAGAATCCCTAATTCAGTTAAAGTTGGCACGGAACCCTCAGTGCGCGAGTCCGACTCGCACTTGGCCGGTTTTTTTTTCATAACTTAGCTGGTTATGATTGTCACCTTTTTATTCATGAGTTAGCAAAATATGATGGCTGTTTTAAAATAATACCTCAATTTAAAAAAAAATACATATCAGTCACAAAAATTATCAAAACAAAAGAAAGCCCATGTCTCTTACAAATAAAATTTATTGTGCGGTGGGATATGTAAAATGATAAGACGTGTTGACTGTATCGAAGCTCGTTTATTACTCTCCTTTCATTGTTTGACAAAAAGTGTTTATATGGTTAAGTAATGCCACCACATCATCGGGGCTAATTAAGAAGAAAAATACATTTTTTTTTTGTTATGTTTCCTTTGTTAGATGTTACATTTTATATCCAAGTAACACAACTTAAGAAGAATTCTTATAAGCTAACACATACACACACACAGACATACATTGTTTTTATTATCTAATATAATTCTAATTAACAAAGGGTTTAGTCCTATTTTTATGGACTTATCATGAGTCAAACACCATCACAATTTTATAAAGTTCTTTATTCGATCACCACACTTATCTTTTATACAAATCATTATTTCTAACCATAATAATTATAACAGCACTTCAACATAGATTTCTTTCCACAACCTTTCGCTTCGGCGGTTAGCACTAGACTGCCTCGCTTTCCGAGTGCGCCTCGCAAGTGAGAAAGTAGGAGGGGAAGGGGCAGCCTGTGTTGCCACTTTATAAACAACGATAACGGTATTTGTTAAAGTAACAATACTCATTTTTATACAAATATTAATAATGTTAACTGTTATTGCATTGAGTAAATATTACTACAGGTCTAACTGATTTAATCTAAATACAAAAATCATCACATTCGGCCATCCTACCTAGTGCACCTCCTGGTGCATTTGTCTCTACATGTATTCACAATGGGGCATTTATATCAATACTACTACAGTATACTACGTTTTACAAATTATGAGCAGTAAAGATTATGTTAAAATTTTACTGTTGAGCTCACCACATCAAAACATTACAAATTGTACTTATTAAAACAATCATCACATTCGGTATTTATATTAGCACTACAAAATTAATACGACTTTCGAGAAATAAAGATTATGCTACAATAATACTGTTGTGCTCAATTTGTAATACACAGCATATTTAAATCAATCACAAAAATACATTTACATAACAATAACCATGTTGCTTGCTAGAAATTTTTATAATTCTATTATTTTTGGTTTACTTTGAGTTGCCGCAGCTCTGTCAAAGTCAAAGTCAAAGTCAAAGTCAAAACATTTATTTGCGAAAATCATGGTACATTACAGATCTTATTTACAGCACAGGTTCACATGTTTTACCAAAAATTGGCATGCAAAAATTTATTTAAATGTCATACAATCAATTGTGTCATAATAAATTAATTGAAGTCTGGAAAATATAGATTGATCTATTGAATCTAAAGAGGGTTTACTGAAATTTTGAATAACTAACCAAGGCTAAAGTATTAATTCAGTACCCTTATACGACTTGCGGCAACAAAAGTTTAAAACATCTTAGCTATAATCTTTGATGAAATCCGAGTACATCACGTCTTACTTTGTATCGGTAGTTTAAATGTAATTTTATTGTAGGGGCTAATAAGTTACTACGGTTACAATTACAATAATTGTAGTAATAATGAGTACATGTCGCGGTCGCTAGCGTACGAAGCAGACGTGCTAACAAATTATTTTAACTTTAATTTCTTATCGGCCGCGCTAAAATTATCTTTATTACCAAACTATAGTGCAAGTTATCGATTGGACTGTGCTAATACCTAAAGAATCAGTGCCTCCGCTTATCTATCAACACGCCGGGGTGCGCGACACATCTACACGTAAGAAGGGGATAGCTACAATTGCTTTTGTCACGCGTCCAGCAACCGGTTCACGCGCACGTACAAACAACAATCTACTAAGCCTAAGCACTGTGTTACTGCGAAACTTGAAATAATGAGTTTACTACGTTCGCCTACTAGCACAAGATCTCAACCAGACCTATCTAAACTCAAGGAAGGACAAGATACACAAATAACTTTCCGGAAAAGAAAGCAACCAGAACCTGACGTCCATGACTGCAGCTGTGCTAACGAGATGCAAAACCTCCGTACCGAAATGACCCGTATCACTTCCCTACTAGAAAAATTCATTGGCTCGAATGAACAAAACCTGAAACAAATGCAAGAAGGAATATCAGACGTTAAGAACCAGATTACTGATATTAAGACCAATAACGAACAGGCTATGAACTCAATCAATGCCAGCATGCAGGAGGTCACAACACAAATTAACGATGTAAAATCAGTAATCTCGTCCATGGGTGCGGAGCAACAACAAATAAAAGCTAGTATTACCCAACTTGAAACCAAAGTGTCGATGGGTGAAGCGAAGCTGAAATCAATTGAGACTGAAGTAAATGAAATTCGAGCAACCGCTGCAACATCTAAAGCCGAAGATTTACTACAACACAACGAAACAATGCTCCAAGAAATCATTGAACGCAAAGCTAGGAAAAATAATATCATTCTGTTTGGGATTCCTGAACAAATATCTCCCAACAAAGATGAACGTATTTCAAAAGACCGAGAGGACGTTATCAAAGCTCTTGCAAACATCAGTGAGATCCCCTGTCCTACTAAGATGTACAGAATTGGAAAATACAGTCCTAATAAAAGCCGTGGCATCAAAATTTGCTTTGAAAGTGAAGTACATGTAAAAAAAATATTGCGTGATAAGAAAGCTTTACCAGATAATATCAAGGTGTATTCGGATCAGACACGCTTACAACAACAACTACTGGGTCAAAATCACCAAGGTGGAGAATTAGCTTTGCCAGCAAATAAATGATAAAATTTTGTTTATTAAAGCAAATCATTATTGTAAATATTACTTAACTCTGTTCATATTAACTGTACATAATATTTTATACAGGAAAAGTAAAGCACATTCATTATTATTTTAATAATTACCTATAAAAAATCATTTCGGGAACGCGTCCATAATAGCAATCATCAGAAACTAACTTTGGAAATATTCATAAAGTAAAATAAAGTGAAAAGTTTTTCTTACTCAATGGCCTACAATTGTATCTTATATCAATTATTTATTGTTATTATTAAAGAAAGAAAATAAATTAAAGAAAATCAATTGAAAATATTGTGTCCGGTAATGTAAGCGTCATTTCAGTGAACGCAACTTTGATTTTCGGTAAAATTTCTGTTTTTGAACGTAACCTTTAGTTGTCTATGGTACAGTGATGTGAACGATGTAAACAAACGGAGTGTCGAGAGTGTTTTCGCCAAAACAATTGAAAATAAGTGGTAAGTATCTTTCAGTTCAATATATAAAGAGCGTACATCAATACGTCATCATACCGGGAATGCGTTTCTCAACTTGAATTATTAAATAAATACGTTTTGTAGTGTTTTAAACCAATTAGTAACCTCAAATATTTTACAATATCAAAGCTAAACATGATGTCAAAGATGGCTGCCATCTAAAAAATGCGCGTTTATTTAAAAAAGTCATTTCGGGAACGGTCATTTCGGGACTGTTCCCGGACTTGATGCAGCGTTCTCGAAATGATGATCACGTTCCCGAAATGACTTTTTAAATAAATACGCCCTGTTATTATAACTTTTGGTTAGTTATTAGTTTGTTAATTCAGTGGATGTTGTGCTAATATATTTTTTAATATATGTTTATTCTTTTTTTAGCAATATGGAGTCTCCTGTGGCTGAAAAAAATAAAAAAATTCCGAAAAAGCAAGTAAAAAAAAATAGTTCGGCTTACTTGCGACAAAGAGAGAAAGCAAATGCCAGGAAAAGGAAATTTTTAAATAAGATGACGGAGGAAGAGAGAGAAATAAAAAGAGCTAAAGATAGAGCGTATTATCAGAAAAAAAAAGCTGAAAAGAAAGTTAAAAGTATTGATGAGATGACTGAGAGGGAAAAGCGAAAGCAGAGAAAAATTTGGAAAGAAGCTTCAAAAAAATACAGAGCAAAGAAGAAGGCAGTATCGGTTATAGTGGACAATACTCCGCCCCATTCTGATGATGAGTTAGCTGGAGCACGGCCTTTAGTAAGAAGAACAGTGGGAAGAAAAATTGTTCGGAAGGATAGAGCCAAAGCATACCGTAAAATAAAAAAACACGAGAAGACAATTGCTGACATAAAACGTAAATATGAAACTTTAAAGAAAAGACTAAGAAGAAAAGAAAAAAGAGAACAGGAAAAAGTTCAGGTACCAACAACTCCTAACAGCAAAGTTGACGAAATGATTAAAAATGTCGACGTGCCTCCTGAAGTGCGCAAGAATCTCTTATTTAACGAAGTTCTGACTACGCAATTAAAAGAAAAGGGCTGTACTTTAAGAAAAAATTCCAAAGAGAGGGAAGTCTTCCAAAAATGTGTTAGCGGTGACTTGTTACGGAAATATAAGTTGCTTCATAAGGCAAAATCATTTTTGCCAAAAGAGAGAACTAGTACATCGATTCTGAAGTCTGATACTAAAGTTCGTGAGGTTGTTTTGACTGTGGAAGTTCGTGAAAAAGTAAAAGATTTCTTCCAAAGAGATGATGTCAGCAGGATGTGCCCAGGCAAGAGAGATTTTGTGAAGAGAAACGGTATTAAGAAGCAAAAACGCCTCCTTTTATTCACAGTTAAAGAACTGACGTCAAAATTCGTTGAAGAGACTGGAATAAATTTACCTTATGCAACATTATTAAGAGCAAAACCGTTTTGGGTGGTAGCTCCAACATTCAGAGACAGAGAAACTTGTTTATGTGTTAAACACGAAAACTTCGAATTTAAACTGAACAAATTAAAAAACTTACAACAATGTATTAATCACACGAGTGTAGAGAGAACCATCGAGGATTATAGTTGCGACATAACATCTTATGACTGCATGAATGGTTTGTGTGGTACATGTAAAAATCCGCAGCTTGAGTTAGCTGATAATGCAGATTCTGTGACATATTTTCAATGGAAGTCTGTTACTGAAGAAAAAATTGTAAAAGGCGAGAATAAGAAGTTCAAGATCACAAAAAAGGTTGCAATTTCATGTACAATGAATGAATTTAAAACTGCTTTTATTAAAGATATTCCAGTTATGAAAACTCATCTGTATGGCATTTATAGTTATAACAAACTGAAAAAGGAGATGAAAGAAAATTTAACTGACGAAGAAGTAATGATACAGATAGATTTTTCGGAGAATTATACAACTAAATACGCAACTGAAATCCAGTCGACACATTTTGCAAAAAATCAATTGTCTATTCATACAGGTGTATATTATACACGAAACGTTGACAATGGTTTACAATCCAAATCATTTGCTACCGTGAGTGAAAATTTGGATCATCAAGCCCATGCAGTATGGGCTCATATGAAACCGATCCTACAAATAATATTGGAAAATAAACATATTAACACCATTCATATCTACTCTGATGGACCAACATCACAATACCGTAACCGAACTAACGTACATCTCTGGCTACAAACATTAATACAGGAATTCTCACAGATAACAAAAGCAACTTGGACATACAGTGAACCTGGCCATGGCAAAGGACCCATGGATGGCGTAGGTGGTACTCTTAAAAGGACTGCCGATAGGCATGTGTTAATGGGACTAGATATTAAAACATCCTCAGACTTAGTGAATTTGTTTAAGGAGTCTACTATACTGGTAAAAGAGATTCCTCATGATGACATTTCTAGAGCGAAAGACTTGGTTCCGAAAATCATAGATGCCATACCAGGTATCATGAATATTACAAAAATTACATGGCAAAGTGGACCGGAAGTTACAATTAAAACATACCGATACGACCGTTTTGAAAAGCAACTAAGAATGTCAGTATTATCTGGCAGTTTATATCCGAACTCGGAACCAAAAAACCAGGGAATACAGTCAATAAAGTCTCCAGAACTAAAAGAGCCAATAGATACAATTAATGTACAAGATTTGCTGCAATTGAAGAAAAGGAGCATTTACAAAACCATTTACTCATCATCTTCCGATGATGAGGAAGATTTGATGTCAATTTCTCTTCGTCAACAGATTGCGCAAAAATCAATTACTGTTGAAGCTGGTACATCTTACAATCAAGACAAGGAAAATGTACACCCAAATTTAATATCCCCTGGAACCTTTGTTTTAGTTAAAGTACCTACGCAAAAGAAAGCTGTAAATTACAGATATGTTGCCACCTGTAAGACAGGTGTTGAAGATGATGGAGAAATTCTGGTTACATTCTTGAATTCGGTGTGTAATAATGCTAAAAAATTTAAATTAGATCCGAGAGATGTATCCTACGTTGCATTTGAGCAAATAATAAGTATTATTTCAACGCCATTTCTGAAAAAAGAATATAAAAGAGAGTATTATTACTTTGATACTGATATTGATGTTTATGAAAAATCCTAATGTTTGTTTCTTTTGATTTTATATTATATTATATTCTTGTATTTATTTAATATTAGAGTGCTTGTTTTGTTTTTAAAGTTTATCTAACTACAAAAGAATAAGTATGTTTAGATGGTTTGATTATGATGATTATAGACCATCATAATGATAGTTTAATATGATTACTAAGAATATCTAATCGGCTGTGTACAGCAAATGAAAAGACTGTGAAGTAATTGAAGTTCCTTTTTTGTTAATTAAGAACTCTTATGCCAAAATGAATAAATAAGTAAGACGTTACACATTGCTTATTATTACAAAAACCTAAATTGTATCTATATCGTCATTTAGGGAACACACGCATCATTCCGAGAACACCTCATCATTTCCGGGAACATCACTAAAATCATAGATAATAAATATATTATTCTAGATATTAAAAAAGGGCCCTGGTAATAATAAAATAAGGCAAACTTTTTATATCTATATCATGTCAATTCATATATAAGACAGCGATATTTTTCATATTTAGATACTTTAGACAAAGAAATTGTCACAATAGGTCCATTTACACTATATTTTGCTATTTAACATCTTTGTTGGCAATTTCATACAATTTCTTTAATTTCTATTAATAAATAACATATATACGCTATTAAACAAGGTAAAAAATAAATCTTTGTGTAATATTTTAATATTATTATAAACCTTACAAAAACGTTCCCGGAATGATATTTTTCAGTGATAGCTCACTTTAAAAATAAAATTACAAGAGTAGTAATCAATTATATGCTCTGCCAACGTAAATATTGTTAAAAGATAAGTGTAGTGATCATTTAGGCTGATCATGAAAGTAATAGCTGCTAGGTCAATTTATCAAAAAATAGAATTTGGAATTCGCCACCTTGGTGATTTTGGCCCTACTACAAGATTTGAGAAACGAATTAAGCCAACGTCAAAAGAATGGAGAGAATAATATCACCATAAAGTATATAAGAGGATTACCCAAAATAGTCGAAGCTAATCCAAAAAACTAACTACGAACCTACAACAGGTTGCCTACGAAGACGACGTTACATTTCAAATTGCTAGTAATTACGATGAACTCCCGAGCACTAAGACATCTCTAAATTTCTTTTACCTAAACGCACGCAGCATCTGCAATAAGTTTGATGAGTTTTGTGCAATACTTAAATCCATCCCAACAACGACTCATATTATCCTTCTGACAGAAACTTGGTTTAAGTCTGAAGAACAAGCCATGAAGCACCAATTGCATAACTACACACACTACTTCAGCTATCGAACTGACAAAACTGGTGGTGGAGTTTCTGCCTATATACATAATGATTTGAAGCATAACCTGATTGAATCCACTTACATCGGAGGCAACAACTATCTTTGGGTAAGATTAGAAAAAGTCTCGATGGATATCGGGGTTGTATACTACCCGGGCGATACGAACTTCCAAGAATTTACATCTACACTAGAATCGCAAATAGATCAGCGAAAGAGAGCCATACTATTTGGCGATTTCAACATTGACCTCTTAGAAAAATCTACACACAAAAGAAGACAAACTTACACTAACATACTAAACGCTGCAGGATATAAAATATTAAATAAAATCACCAGAAAGTACTACACCAGAAAGAGTGATACAAAACTATCAATATTAGATCATGTGAGCACCAGCATGAAGAAGGACCAATTTCATTTCTCCCTTGTCGAATCGTCCATGTCAGATCACCGACAGATCCACTTAAGCCTGAAAAAAATTCAAACCACCAATCAAACAACGCTTTACGTACAGGGCCTTGAACTATGAGAAACTACACCAAATGGCTTCTACATTGCCACTGAATCAGATTTCTAACTACACCACCTTGGAGAACCGACTCAAAGAGCTTGTAGATCAAAACAAAGTAACAAAGACTAATATCCTTAATCGCCCCCAAGATGACTGGATACATAAGAATATTATCGACGGAATTAATCAAAGGAACAAGTTGTGGGCTGAAATGCAAAAGGACTCACAAAATAAATACCTAGAAGACAAATTCAAGAAAAAGAGAGATGATGTAGCCAATCTTATTAAGAACACCAAAGACTCTTACTACTACGCAAAGTTTAGCAACTGTACCAAAAATCCAAAGAAAATGTGGGAACTCATTGACTATCTCTCTATAAATAAAATCAAAACTAAAACTGCAATCCCTAAACTCATAATCGAAAATAGAACGATAACCGACTCCACCCAAATATGCAACGCATTGAATCACTTTTTTTCCACCGTCGGTGCCTTACTAGCCAGCGAAATATTACCACACTCTCACAACGCACTCCCAAATACACTTCCTCAACCACACATCCCTTCCAAACTCTCAGTCTTTGAACAAACTACAATTGATGAAGTATCCAAAATTATAGACAATCTAGATCACAATTCAAGTACTGGCCTGGACGGCCTTAGCACTAAGGCTATTAAATGTATAAAAAAATTTATATCTGAGGCTCTTACTAAGTGTATAAATAATTTGTTCTCAGAAGGCCTTTTTCCTCAAACTCTGAAAATTGCGAAAGTGAGTCCAATCCATAAATCAGGATCCAAAACTAACCCAGGCAATTATAGGTCTATTTCAGTCCTCCCCGTCTTATCTAAAATAATAGAAAAAATATTACATAAGCGCCTAGAGACCTACCTAAACTCCATCAACTATATTTCAGATCGTCAATTCGGCTTTCGTCCTAAAAGCAATACACTTGCGGCAACCGCTGACCTTATTACCAAAGTAAAAAAAAACATTGACAACAAAAACATAGTTTTGGGGGTATTTATTGATCTGAAAAAAGCCTTCGATACTGTTAGTCACGATTTGCTTCTCATGAAACTTAAAGCGATCGGTGTCGAAGGCCAAGCCTTCAAAATTTTTAAATCTTACCTGACAGATAGACAGCAAATAGTTAAAATGTCAATCCATCAAAGTGACGCTCTCCCAGTATCTTTCGGTGTACCCCAGGGCTCAATATTAGCACCACTCCTATTTTCCCTTTATATCAACGATATACAAGAAATAGGTCTTCATGGACATTTGACACTATACGCCGATGATACTTGTCTATTTTATTTTGGGACCAGTATCAGTCACATTATTAGTTTAGCTCAAAGTGATCTTAACAAGCTCTTTAAATGGCTACAATGCAATCTTTTAACGATCAACATTTCAAAAACTTCCTACATCATATTCAAAGCCAAAAATAAGATCATACCTCCATACCAATCACTTACAATAAATAACATACCAATAAAAGAGCAAAGTTCGGAAAAATACCTTGGTTTAAATGTTGACAATAGATTGTCATGGAGGGTCCACATTGATCACATCAAAAAAAAGCTAAGTTCTTTAATCGGCTTACTACGCAACGTTGTACGTTGTCTACCACGCAAAATTCGAATGACCATATACAACTCATTAATCAAATCTCACTTAATCTATCTAATCGAAATCTGGGGCACCGCAGTCAAAACAAAATTATCTGAACTACAAATCATTCAAAATAAATTAGTTAAAATGCTCTTTCACTATCCCTATCTTACGCCTACAACATCGATCTACGCAGAAACTAACATAATGACAATTAAACAACTATACATTTACCACACATGCATACTAATTCGCAAAATTGTAAACAACACCATTCACACCTCAATAGCACTCACACAAGTAAAACACACTACCACACGCTCATCCCGACGAGCCAGTTTTCTAGTATTGCCGAAGGTTCGCACACAATCTGGCAAAAATATGCTAACCTACGAAGGTGTACAATTATACAACCGTCTACCCACCGATATAAAAAAAAGTGAATCGCTGGAAACTTTTTAAAAAAAATTGGCACATTATGTTAGAGAACATTTTTTCTTGTAAATTGCTGAGAGATACTCAATAATATACCTACTTTATTCTTGCAATCAACTATGACTAATAACATTAACCTACTTGAATTGTGTACATTTATTGCAATGGCTCAAACTAACAAACGGATACCTACCTACTTATCGTAGCAGCGACTCGACATGCTCATCTTAAATTATATTAAGTACTACTAACCATTTCTTAGTTCTAAGTTTCCATGTAAGTGACATGAATTTGTCTTTATGGAAATAAAGATTCTTTAAACCCAATGAGTAATCTACAGCGGATGCTTAGAGGCATTTTTCGAGATTATAAGAAAACATAATGGAAAAATGTACCTCTTTAACTTAATTGACTATAAAATCTTTAGTAACATTTTTTTTGTAGTTTAAAGAATGTGGCATATAAACGATCATAGCCTTAACTCGTCAAGTATGTGTAAACGAGACACAATAAAAATTTCATTGTTATGCGACTCTCGGCATTCGTTTGATACCTGACTGATTACAGAAACTTTACTTATCTACAGAAACAACAGCTCAGCTATAGCCAGGAAGCACAGCAGCAGCAGTGCAATAATGCTTCTAAAGAAATAAATAGATGATTAAAGAAAATACACCCGCATGTTTTTTTGTGTAATGTTTAGGATAGACAAAGCGTCTAAAAGAAATAAAATAATCAAAATTTATCTAACAAAGTCAATCTTAAAAAAAAAAAAACAATATTTGAGCTTCTTTTATTACTTTTTGAAAATTGATAATTTTGTAACTTACGTGGCTCAAGTTTCGTCTTCCAGTGCCCATGAATGTTATGAATTATGTCACATGAGGTTTGGTTAAACTCTTATATTATGATTACTTGTTGGTAGTGTTCGAATAACTTGGTGCTTAAATTGTCTGATCTCAAAACTGTTTTATAAGATAGTGGCACAGAAATAATTTAATGGAACATTAAATATATTTTCTTTTACTGGTGTTATATATATATTTTTTAAATAATAATAATGAAAACCCATATATTTGACATAAATTACACAAAAACAATGTCAACATTTTTTATGTTAACATCTATTGCTACTGTGTACATGTTTTCGTAAATAAATAAATCATTTCTAATGGTTTTTAATATTTTACTGAAACAGCTCCCCGTAAAGTCAAGTAAAGATATATGATGTATACATTTGAAAAAAAATAAAGTACATCTATTTCAAAGAGTTGCAGAAAAATATTAAATTAGAACCTTAAAAAAATCACGAACAACATTCAATTCAACATTATTTACCTATTTATTTGTCATGACCTAAGAGGGCATGGTCCAATTTACAATTAATCTTTTATCACTCATTTGCAGCAAAATAATCCCTCCTATTTTACTTATTAAATATAAAAAGTAATTGATGTTTTAGTTCCAAGTGTTTTAAAAAATACGTTGTTTAACATTCGTGTCCCAATAACTCACTTTTGTGGCTGATGAAATTTTTAAATGAAATATCTATGTTGGTCCTAAGCCGATTTCTACGGGTTAAACTGAATTTGTTATAATAAATTGACGGATACTTTGGGTCAGGTTTTTTTATTAAATCGAAAAATTTTGAAATACTTTTTAGGGTTCCGTAGCCGAATGGCAAAAAACGGAACCCTTATAGTTTCGTCAAGTCTGTCTGTCTGTCTGTCTGTCTGTCTGTCTGTCTGTCCGTCCGTATGTCACAGCCACTTTATTCTGAAACTATAAGCATTACATAGCTGAAACTTGGTAGGTAGGTGTATTTTGTTCACCGCTTTCCGATTCAGATACAAAAAGTAAGAAAAAATAATATTTAAGGGGGGCTCCCATACATGAAACTAAAACCTAAAATTTTTTTTTACTCAAACCTATGCGTGTGGGGTGTCTATGGATAGGTCTTTTAAAATGATGTTGAGGTTTCTAAAACCATTTTTTCTTAAAGTGTAAGGTTTGAGATATAGACGCTTCCAAAGTGGTAAAATGGGCGTCCCCCCCCCCCTCTAACTTTTGAACTAAGAAAGTGAAAATTTTGAAAAAAATATATAATGTAGATCTCAACAAAAACTTGCAACGAAAATTGGTTTGAAGGAGATCGAACCAGTAGTTTTTGAGATATTGCACATTTTTATCAACCGCAAATATTACTTTGTCTTTCATACAAACACTATGAAAAACAAAGTTATTTTTGCTGTCGCAATATATTGTGATGTTTTCGTTAAGTGAAAGTAAGTGGACCCTGAATTCAGTTAAGGGTGGCACGGAACCCTCAGTGCGCGGGTCCGACACGCACTTAACCGGTTTTTTTTTCATGTAGGTGACGCAGAGAAAGTGTTCCAAAGAATAACTCTTTACGTTTGTCATTTTTGTGCCTTTTAATGGATTTACAAAGGCATACTTGATTCTGAGGTTTACGCGAATACTTTTCGATCAAAACAATTTACCACCAGCATGGGATTCTATTCTACTCTTTCTTCATGGATAGGAACGTTAATATTGTAATTAATGAGTAATGATTACTCTGTAAATGACAAATAGAGAAGAAAACTCTTCAGAATTTACTTATAATATTTATAAATATGCGTGCACTCTTGATTCTACAAGTTTAGTAAGATTATGGATCGCCAAAATACAGATTCCTAATTTGGAAATTAGTGAACTCATCTTTTTGTACTGTATTTACAAACTTGACAATAATAAATGAGAAAATTCTCATGATGACTACTACCACGGTACAGGTTGAGTACTAATTCGGTGGTAGACGGCTGATTGTTGTTATACCTCTATACTATGTGTATGTGTTTGCGTTGAGAGGGATCAATAATTCGGATTTCAAAGTAAAATAAAAGGATATTTTCACAGAAATTAGACTTTTATCTTTTGACGTAAAAAGCAAACTTGTCAAAATAATAAAAGGAAGATTAAAAAACAATATATCTAAAATGAGATTGGTTTGCAACACTATGAACTACTATTATTGTTATTGAAGTGGTACAATAAACGTTTATTTCTTTTATTTTAAAGTTTGACATCTCATTCTACTCGCAACCACAAACATCTTTAAGTTTTCGAAACGTCGTATCTTAAATTACAAGATTTTAGCGAATAATATCTGCAAATTGTATTAACAAAGACATATTTGGTGAACATACATACACATTATGCACAGTCGGTAAATATACAGTGGATACCCACAACAGTTAAAATATAGGAATTTTGCTAACAAAGCTAAAGGAGTCAATATAAATTGTGTGAAACAGGACCTTACAGGTGGCTCGACGGCTCTTACCATCTACGACGCATAGAGGTCCTTATTGTTTTCAGACTTCTATTGAAAGATGTCGATGCCCTCAGCCTTGATCCCGAGCTCCGTCTTCTTTTTCGACCCGACCGACCTGGTCTGGCCTCGTACACCTCAGTTTTAATATCCTAGTCCTCTGACGTCCGGGAGGCTCGTCCGGCATGCCAGCATGTCAGAAAACACCTACGCCGTGGACATCCTAGTCCTCCGACGCATAGGCGGGGCGCTGCGGCCTGGCTATTGCTCCAGTGTTGAGTGCGCAGTCACGACCGCCACCTCGACAAATTCGTCTTCATGGCCTCGGAAAAAGTAAATTTGTATTAGAAGTCTCTCTATCTACACTAATATTATAAAGAGGAAAACTTTGTTTGTTTGTTTGATTGTTTGTTTGTTTGTTTGATTGTAATGAATAGGCTCATAAACTACTGGACCGATTTTGAAAATTCTTTCACCATTCGAAAGCTACATTATCCTCGAGTAATATAGGATATATTTAATCTACACTAATATTATAAAGAGGAAAACTTTGTTTGTTTGTTTGATTGTTTGTTTGTTTGTTTGATTGTAATGAATAGGCTCATAAACTACTGGACCGATTTTGAAAATTCTTTCACCATTCGAAAGCTACATTATCCTCGAGTAATATAGGATATATTTAATTTTTAACAAAAATAGGGTTCCGTAAGATATTAGGGTTTTTCGGACACAAGGTGTAAAAAATCAACCAAAACAGTTACTTATTTTGCGTACCCTGCCTAAACTATTAAAGATAGAACAATAAAATGTTCTAAGTAATTGTAGATCTTATAAATATCTACAAAAAAGTCCGCGACATACTATACCTATCTATGTCGGGTGAGGCACAAGAACCATTTTTTTTATTGAAAAATCTTGATTAT
Organism: Pyrausta aurata; assembly: GCA_963584085.1. Lineage (NCBI taxonomy): Eukaryota > Metazoa > Arthropoda > Insecta > Lepidoptera > Crambidae > Pyrausta > Pyrausta aurata. Next base: position 7,483,124 of record OY757262.1, on the reverse strand, counting down.
TTTTTGGACTACATTTAAACGCGTTTCATTTACTCATGCTATTAATCCTTATCAAAATTAATTATTTCATCACTAAGTACAGTTAATGTTAATAATATTTGGTCTTTAAATGATTAAAATTAGACGTTTGGTTCTGAAGTTATAGCGATATTAATTTGGACGTTTGGTTCTGAAGTTATAGCGAAATTAAAATACATATTACGATTTCTGCTGCACGGCCGGCCCGTTGCCGCCCTTTACCAAGGCCCGGTGAGCGTGTGGGAGGGGGAGTTTAGATCTATGAGTAAGGAACCCGCGTGGCGCGATTTTCAGTAAAAATTTCTTTCGCACTCACGATAAACAAATCCCTGGGCCAAACATTCAAATTAGTAGGAATTTATTTACGAAAAGAATGTTTTACGCATGGGGTCGGGGCTCCCGAGCATCAGTATATTTTGTTACCAGAAAATAATGTAACGTCAAATGTTGTGTATAGAGAAGCTCTACAATAATAGCTTAAGTTTTCTATCCTAAAACAACGGGTTGCACTCCGGGACTTAACAACTAACACCCACAGAAAGAAAATCTGTTCAGCCTGCGGATAGTGACTGCTTCGTCGAAGTTAGTGTCGGTGTCTGTGAATTGACATGGGAATCATTTGTTTGCTGACCGTGTCTTTCCTGGGTAGCCTTTTTGCAGCGGTAACCGACATTCACGCGGGCGGAGCCGCGGGCGACCGCTAGTATAATATATAACAATATACACGATACATGAATTAGGATAAATGAATATTGTATTCAATGCTTCTCTTCTGTAGGTACAACTTATAATATGCGATATAATTTGTGATAAATAATCTGTCAATACTAGCTTCTAATGCAATATTCAGCCATGAGGATGAGAGTGTATTGCGATGCAGCTTTTAATGTTTATCAGCTGATTTACTGTCAAATTAGTAATTCGTATTGTGTTCTCGAATTAAATTGATAATATCATTTTCATCTCTCCTGTTCGGAAAATAGCACTTTCCTGTGTAGATAGCCGGGTAGAAAATAGCTTATCCATCCCTAGGGTGGAAAGTAATTTAGTTTTAATTGGCATGGTATAGAGTCAAGGCATGCAGTCAAAGCTTGGATCAAAGATAATTGAGTTACATCATATTATAAAAATAATAAACATTTTTGCTTAGCCATACATTGAAAAACATGTTTATTATGATTGATGATATAAAAAACATTCAATTGATTCAATCTATAATTTAAATATACATTTACTAATCTGTGATTAAAATATGCGGCTTCCCGCCATAATACCAAGATGACACTTTTTTTTTACATTGTTAGTGTATTTTTTTTCTTTTTGAACTCTATGCCTACTTTTTTAAATTTTGACAATTATTATCTGTGGGGAAAATTCGATCGATATTTTTTACAAGGATTTTAATTATTTCGTATCGTCTGCTTTTTCGTACTGTTTTCATGTATTCGTGTCGTTATTCTTTCTAATCATGTTAGATGTTTGGAGAACTGTAAAAAACTGTCTTTTTTTTTGCAAAAACTTGAGTTTTCCTTTCTCGCTGTACTACATAATAACTGACCATGACATCTACAACCACTATTGTAAATTTAATGTTTTTCCTCACAGTCGAAATGAAAAATAGTATGTTTAACTCGGGTGAAAGCACCATTTCACTCTCGAATTATTGGCGCTCTCACTTCGTTCGAGCGCCAGAAACATCTCGAGTGAAATGGGTCGCTTTCTCCCCTTGTATAACAATCTACTAATTATAACATAAACATAGACATTAAAGTCATAAAAGTCGTTTATTTTTGCATATAGACCCACTGGGGGCACTTATACACGTCCCAATATAGACCCTACCATTACATTACATTACAATATTCATTCATACTATTGTAGTATTATTTAAATATACATTGATAGTATTCGTTTACACTGAATTGAATTGAACAGCCTGGATATTGACGGATTAAGTTGAATCGCAATACGCCCCGAATAGGGAATTCGCATCTAACCGTTGTACCTACGTTTACTAATACTCAAGAAAATAAAAGGCAACACTGCCCAAGCGACATACTTTCCCACCATATTATTGTCTAACCTTATCAAAATCCACCCAAATGATTGAAGACATCATTCATAAGTTAAAAGGGGATATCATTATAGTGTGAAGGAATATTTTAATGATGAATTTTAATATTTTAGATTTGATGTTGCTGTGCTGACCTCATTTTAGATGTACACCTATTTTTACAATACGTAGACTAGATGATATGATTTAATTTATAATTCCATGTATTAAAATCTCATAATCGTATTATAATTTAAAATAAAATAAAACTTCAGTAAATAAAATAAAAATAAAAATAATTATCCAGCACGGTCTAAGTATAACTACGTCGACCGTAAAGTAATCTTTATCTTGACTTTTGATTCGTCAAAATGCTAATAAATTATTATTGATATTTAGGTACATATTAATGATGAATTGATTAAACTGTAATTTAATAATTTTAATTCACGAATACTTCGCTGAGGTCATAATGCAACCAATTAATTAACTATCTTTTGCATGTTATTATCTGCTTGTTACATATCATGAGTTTTTAATTTAAAATGAAAATATTTGTTATCTACTAAAGGACACACTTGGTCCACGCGACACACCTGGTCGCTACATAAGGACACACTTGGTCCACGCGACACACCTGGTCGCTACATAAGGACACACTTGGTCCACGCAACACACCTGGCCGCTCCTTAAGGACACACATGGTCCACGCGACACACCTGGCCGCTACTTAAGGACACACTTGGCCCTCGCGACACACCTGGCGGCTGCTTAAGGACACACTTGGCCCACGCGACACACCAGGCCGCTATATCTACCTTGTAAAATTGAATCGGCACAGTGGCCTTAATTTCAAGTTAATTATTGAATCAAATCGAACACACATTAAAACGAACTTGAATTGTATTAAAATTAAATTTAAACAATTAATTGGATGGAACTAGTAATATCTTTAAAGGCCTTCATTTTAAGTCATGCATCGAATTAAATTGAATTAAAAACAAATGAATCGAACTAAATAAAATTGATGAATTGAATTGGTTTAAATTGAATCAAATTTAGAACTCACTATTGATTATAGCTCACCAACATAGTTTTTATAAGTCTTTTTCTACGACTGCCAAATCAAAAATGGAGTGGTATGTATTCAACTTTTGAAATAAGTTTTTTTTTTAAATATTTATTTATAAAAAACAGAATATTAGCCCTACAACAGTTGTAGGTAAAAATGTTTTATTTTAAATCTACTAAACACAGCTACAAGAAAATAACATAATAATATTGAGTACCTATTTCGCTTTGTATTTCGTATTTGGATTGAGAAACGATCATAGTAGTTTATATTAAATTTGGCTTTTTAGTTGCACCAATTACATAAATCGCGCATTGTGTTTTCATAAGCCATTAGCAAAGAGTAGCCTCGCCCAAATGATTTAATGATAACACAGCACAACTACGTCATGTTAGCACTAGGTTCGTATCAAGAACAAACCCAGTGCTAGCTGGACAATTTTTATTACCTACTTGGATATCAAGTAAACTTGTGTATTCGTAACCACTGAACACTATCAAGGAGTTGCCTTGACTAAATGGTCAGTTGGAAACTTAACACGATTTAATCAGGATAGTAAGTGCTAAGCAAAATAGAATTCAATCCTAACACACTGCTCGATGTAAAGCAAAATCGTAACGTTATTGAAACTATTTTATAAGAAACATTTTATTACTCTAATCATATGAATCAAAAATAGTACGTACCCTTTGTGAGCTGCAGATTTCCACTTCTGACTTATCATGAGTCAAACACCATCACAATTTTATAAAGTTCTTTATTCGATCACCACACTTATCTTTTATACAAATCATTATTTCTAACCATAATAATTATAACAGCACTTCAACATAGATTTCTTTCCACAACCTTTCGCTTATGCGGTTAGCACTAGACTGCCTCGCTTTCCGAGTGCGCCTCGCAAGTGAGAAAGTAGGAGGGGAAGGGGCAGCCTGTGTTGCCACTTTATAAACAACGATAACGGTATTTGTTAAAGTAACATTAATACTCATTTTTATACAAATATTAATAACGTTAACTGTTATTGCATTGAGTAAATATTACTACAGGTCTAACTGATTTAATCTAAATACAAAAATCATCACAGACTATATCGTGTTTTCCATTTAACAATTCGATTTTAACATTAGAACCTAAGTCTTCTACTACTTTAGAGGTATAAGGACCTAAATAAAGCTTATCTAATTTCTTAGCAGTTTCATTCTTTAACAAGATTAAATCATTCTGCTTATAAGATATTGGGTTAATATTTTTATCATAGTAAAGTTTCGTATTTGTAGTGTTTGTGGTATCTATACATAAGTAGATACACACCGTCTCGGGGCAAGCCACATAGGTTGCTACGTCAGTGACATAGTCTATACACGTCTAGATGTCTATGGTCACAACACGGGAGCCGCGGAAGAGAGTGGACGTAGGCTATCGCTATGTGTGCTTGTGAGGCGAGCCGGTGTTGGGAGTCACGTCCAGGGTGAGGATATGGGAAACGCTATATTGGCGACGAGGTGAAAGGTACAATTTTACATATTTTCTATATTTAAAGCGAAAAAAAAGGAGATAAAAGGAATTCGTAAGTCGGATTGAAACTGTATCTTGCTCATATAAAAGTGTTACTATTTCTTTCTGAAGTCTATTCGAAATGTTGTGTTAATTTCTATTGGTAAATTAATGATATACCTACGTAAACTGTTCGATAATCGTTAAAATATAAAACCACTAAGATCAGCTATCCAACTAAACACAAGGTTAGGTACCTATGTAAAATAGTATGATCATACTTTGCGATGTGAATTTCAATTATGACGCGATTTGCAGAATAACGCGGACTGCAGCTTTTATTAGTACATAATGTAAACATTCAGAGATTTTGTTGATTTCGACAAAGCAAATTATTGTTTTTTTTATAATTTCGACAGTCATCATATGGTGTGCACAGATTAAGTCATAGATATGAAAGATACTACACAGATTGGAAAGCTCTTAGAGCGCTTGGGACCCTTAAGGGGTTTGGGGAAGCAACCTGTGATGTCGCTAACGTCGTTTTATTTTTCTTTTATGCGGATGATGAACAGGCAAAGGTATGGTATCATCACACATTAATTAAATATTTTATTTCTCATTAACAACCGGCTTAGATTTTAAATGACACCCTAAATATCACACCTATTACTAGTAGTTAAGGTTGGATAAATTAACTTTAAAGATTTTGTGCAAATCTAAATAATATTTAATATTTTTTTTAGTAACGCAACAGAATAACGTTAACTTATTATTTAGTCAAAGAACGGAACCTTAACCTTAAAAGTTGCAGATTCGATGAACACTGACAGATCTTAGGGTTACAGCTAAAGGTGGGAGTGAGAAAGAAGATTTCATAATTAACACAACCGTCCCTGGTGAGTCACCTACACCTCCAGTAGTGGGAGTGAGCGATTATTATACTAACATAGCTTTTAAGTATTTTTGTTACTAACCTGTATGGACACTATTGGTCTGAAATAAAAGAGTTTTATTTTTATTTTATTATTTTTTATTTATTATTATAACGGAATAATTAATATAATATTTATTTTTAATCAAATATGATGTTGAAATCATTTAGTCCATGACACACTTGGTGGTGTTATTAAAATCTATTTTTTTTGTTGCAAAAAAAAAAAGAAGGCACAAGTACGGCCATTGCATTATTTATATAAAGAATTATCATCTACACTTCTACACTAATATTATAAAGAGGAAAACTTTGTTTGTTTGTTTGTTTGTTTGATTGTAATCTACACTAATATTATAAAGAGGAAAACTTTGTTTGTTTGTTTGTTTGTTTGATTGTAATGAATATCTACACTAATATTATAAAGAGGAAAACTTTGTTTGTTTGTTTGTTTGATTGTAATGAATAGGCTCATAAACTACTGGACCGATTTTGAAAATTCTTTCACCATTCGAAAGCTACATTATTCACGAGTAATATAGGATATATTTAATTTTTAACAAAAATAGGGTTCCGTAAGATATTAGGGTTTTTCGGACACAAGGTGTAAAAAATCAACCAAAACAGTTACTTATTTTGCGTACCCTGCCTAAACTATTAAAGATAGAACCATAAAATGTTCTAAGTAATTGTAGATCTTATAAATATCTACAAAAAAGTCTGCGACATACTATACCTATCTATGTCGGGTGAGGCACAAGAACCATTTTTTTTATTGAAAAATCTTGATTATTTTTTGGACTACATTTAAACGCGTTTATTTTACTCATGCTATTAATCCTTATCAAAATTAATTATTTCATCACTAAGTACAGTTAATGTAAATAATATTTGGTCTTTAAATGATTAAAATTGGACGTTTGGTTCTGAAGTTATAGCAATATTAAATTGGACGTTTGGTTCTGAAGTTATAGCGAAATTAAAATACATATTACGATTTCTGCTGCACGGCCGGCCCGTTGCGAAGTAGGCTTTACCAAGGCCCGGTGAGCGTGTGGGAGGGGGAGTTTAGATCTATGAGTAAGGTACCCGCGCGGCGCGATTTTCAGTAAAAATTTCTTTCGCACTCACGATAAACAAATCCCTGGGCCAAACATTCAAATTAGTAGGAATTTATTTACGAAAAGAATGTTTTACGCATGGGGTCGGGGCTCCCGAGCATCAGTATATTTTGTTACCAGAAAATAATGTAACGTCAAATGTTGTAGAGAAGCTCTACAATAATAGTTTAAGTTTTCTATCCTAAAACAACGGGTTGCACTCCGGGACTTAACAACTAACACCCACAGAAAGAAAATCTGTTCAGCCTGCGGATAGTAACTGCTTCGTCGAAGTTAGTGTCGGTGTCTGTGAATTGACATGGGAATCATTTGTTTGCTGACCGTGTCTTTCCTGGGTAGCCTTTTTGCAGCGGTAACCGACATTCACGCGGGCGGAGCCGCGGGCGACCGCTAGTTATATCTAAAGAAACAACATATTTCTGGGCGGAGGTATTGTGATGTTTCTACCGACATTTAAAATTGTGTTCTAAGACATGGCAATAAGACATGTTTTTGGTTGCAGTTATTCGATATTATAACAGATCGACGATAACTAATAAAAATAACACTTTCCATGACATTTCAAATTGAGTTTTAAGTCATAGCAGTAAGACAAGTTTTGATTGCAGTAATTCGTTAACATATCAGATCGACGATAACTATAAAATAACCCCTTCCACGACATTTGAAATTGAGTTTTAAGTTATAGCAATAAGGCTTTCTGTTTGCAGTACTAGTAAAATAGCATATCAGTCCTGCAAGACTAATATTATTATAACGTCAAAATTAACATGTTATTTATTAGTAACAAAAGTGTTATATTATGTTGCCGAATTCTATCAGTTATACCCACTCTACTTAGTAGTAGAAATAGTAGAAAAAAAAGGCAATGGGATGAAGCCATTGTGAACATCTTTCAGATTAGTAACGGTTTGCTCTTTTTTATCGCAATGATATTCTATTTTGGAGCCCTAACATATTTAATCCATTGGGCACCAAGTTCCGAAACAATATATTGCATGTATGAAATTAGAGTTCACTTTGCATTTTTTGTTTAAGGTTTATTTGTTAACAGATTGATTTAAGAAAAGATGTGATATGTTATCTTATTATTATACATAAACAAAGTGTAACACTTTGTAGTTGCACCGCTTGGGACTCGGGAACGGGTGGACCGGTTTTCGTGACATTTGTTCTGTTGGATTTGTCTTCGCTCCGAATAGCAGATTGGCTTATATAATATCGGTATTTATGAGACGGGGCGGGCCCGCTAGTATAATTAAAATGTGAAATTTATTTTAATAGTGTACTTGTGATTTCAGATTCTCGATCATGAAGACTCCATTAAATTGGAAGCACCTTGACATCCATTAAATTGGAAGTACCCTGACATCCATTAAATTGGAAGTACTCTGGCATCCATTCAATTGGAAGCATCTTGACATCCATTAAATTGGAAGTACCCTGGCATCCATTAAATTGGAAGCACGTTGACATCCATTAAATTGGAAGTACCCTGACATCCATTAAATTGGAAGTACTCTGGCATCCATTCAATTGGAAGCATCTTGACATCCATTAAATTGGAAGTACCCTGGCATCCATTAAATTGGAAGCACGTTGACATCCATTTAATTGGAAGTACCCGGGCATCCATTAAATTGGAAGCATCTTGACATCCATTAAATTGGAAGTACCTTGATATCCATTAAATTGGAAGTACCTTGATACCCATTAAATTGGAAGTACCTAGACATCCATTAAATTAGAAGTATAGTAAGATCCATTAAATGTAAAGTAGCATCCATTAAATTGAATGTTAACATCCATTGAATTCAAAGTAGTCATTCATTAAATTGTGCGTAGATTTCCAATAAATTGGTAGAAATCATTCATTCACAAATAGTAGACAACAATTTCCCAGTTGTTTTTTCGCTCTTTTTGGGGCTAAGGATCATATCCGTACAGCCACAATAAGAGTAACGTAGGTAAATGGAAAAAGTGTACCCTAAATAAAAAAAATAAGTTTGCATTCATTTGTAGTCACACATGGTATTGTTAAAATATTTAATTTGCTGAGAACAGCTCATGCACAGATTATGTAGACAACATTTTCTCGCTTGTTTTTCATGCTCTCTTGTGGGGCTAAGGATCATCTCCGTACAGCCACAAAAAAGAGTACCTTAAATAGGAGTACACTTTTCCCTATCCTAAAAAAAAAAAACTTGGTATAAAAAAAAATGCCGTTAAATTATTAGTTCAAACATAAAATAAATGTCGAATATTATTTCCGGATTAACCATAACTTAACATTTAAAATGACTGAATTATCTTACTACTTATCAAAGATGAGTAAATTATTGTTGACTTTACGGCTATAAGTTACATCCATCTATTAAATTAGGAAATTGGAAGTACCAGAAAGCAAGGGTGACTTTCTGAATTAGGCTACTAACAACAGCACCTATTATCAAGAAAGAAAAAAAAAACAACCTAAGTTATGCAATTTGTAAGTTATTCTAATACAGTTCCATACAATCATAAAATAAAAAGAATTTGTTTAATTTGAATTTGAGATACTTTAAATATGAGCGTAAAGCAGTGACTTTGAGGTTCCATAAAATCAGTGTAGGTATTGTAAATATATCGATGCTATGCCATGTTCATTGTAAGGAGTAGTAGAAGTACGGCTATAAGCTAGGACTGTTAGCAGTTCTAGCAGCATCATCATAATTTATTTACCCAAAGGTTGTCTGGAAGAGATCGCTTATAGCGATAAGACCGCCTAAATTGTACATTTCCTTTAAACAAATTTGTAAATTTACTATTTTTGTGTGCAATAAAGAGTTATCTATCTATCTATCTATCATCTAGAAAACGATAGTGTTGTAAACTTGTTAAAAAGGAAGAGAAGATGGGCTAGTGTAGTGTTATAAGCTTTAGCCAAAATAATGAGGTCCAGAAACAATGATTCAGTAGAACAAAGTCAGTAGAAGAATTAATAGCTACGAGAATATAACGTATTTGGGAATCACAATAAAACATGTGATATATTAAGTATGTGTTATTCCTGAGACATTGACTTCGAAAATAATAAAGTTAAAATAAAAATAAATGATACGCCTACAAAGTCAAATAACAAATAATTGTGAAACTCGCTCGATTTGATAGATGGCACAATCCACGAAGTAATGTAAGCGTAAAATAATAAAACGAATCAAAATAAACACTTGTAAAAATAATATATACTTGTAAAAATACCCAACTAATATCATCGGTGGAATGATGTGAAATGATGAAAAGATTCCGGATCGTGTAGCAACGATTGAACGAGCCAGATCGTTATAGATCATAGGCCATGGCATCGGCATCGGTAGTGTTGAAATATGGGACTTGCTACAATCAAGTCAAAAAAGTACATTTATAGCGTTTGGAATTTGATGTCCAGTATATATTAGTTTGCAAACTCATTAAATAAAAAGCAAAAATCATTTTAATATGAAAGGGATGTAGTGTTTGTGGTATCTATACATAAGTAGATACACACCGTCTCGGGGCAAGCCACATAGGTTGCTACGTCAGTGACATAGTCTATACACGTCTAGATGTCTATGGTCACAACACGGGAGCCGCGGACGAGAGTGGACGTAGGCTATCGCTATGTGTGCTTGTGAGGCGAGCCGGTGTTGGGAGTCACGTCCAGGGTGAGGATATGGGAAACGCTATAGTATTCATCTTACTATCCAACAAATGTTTTTTCGCGTCTTTATGCGCTAGAATAGTTAGATACGGGATTGCTACCATGTACCTTATTATTTATGAGCTTCCGATATTTCGGCACTGTTGCAAGCACCATGATCACGGAGTAACTGAAGAGAACTCGCGGGTGGGTTGTTATTGGCAGACATATCGGTCTACCCTCCTTCGAAGTCGTTTATTCCGCTCGCCGCCGGTACCATTGTCCACAAACTCACTATTTACTCGCGTCTGTTCTCGACACACAACACTGACAGTATCTGTTCGCGAAACGGCACTATTTTTATTTACACGGTTTTTACACATTCGAACTACTGGATTCCAGACACTTGACAATTTAAACCCGTCCTCACGATTGAAATTTTTGTATTTAGTTATTTCGATCGCTTCCCTAACCAATCTTGGTATGTAGTGGCGTTCTGTCGAAATTATCTGAGGGTTGTGGAACTCGATCCAGTGATTTGGCCCCGATTCTAATAAATGTTCAGCAATAGCAGATTTCTGTCTGTCATTGTTTTTGACCGCTTTTATGTGTTCACTCATTCGGCACGCTATGGAACGTTTAGTTTGGCCAATATATGAGCTACCGCAGCTGCAGTCAATTTTGTAGACACCAGGTCTTTGTAGTGGGTAACTGTCTTTGGGAGATCTTAAACATTGTGCCACTTTTCTTAATGGAGTGAAGACAGTATTTAGTGAATATTTATTTAGAACATTAGAGACCTTGTCTGTCACTCCTTTTATGTATGGCAAAAATACTGGTTGTCTATCTACCCTATCTTTCCGGTGTCTCACTTTGTGTCTAGGTGGAAGTTGCCCTTTAAATCCATTACTCAGTAGGACCCGCTGAACATGTTCCAATTCTTGGCTAAGATTTTCGCTATCGCACAAATCATAAGCACGGTTCGTCAGCGAGGTCACCACTGAATCAAGATGTCTAGGATGAAAATGATGAAATGAGTGAACACATAAAAGCGGTCAAAAACAATGACAGACAGAAATCTGCTATTGCTGAACATTTATTAGAATCGGGGCCAAATCACTGGATCGAGTTCCACAACCCTCAGATAATTTCGACAGAACGCCACTACATACCAAGATTAGTTAGGGAAGCGATCGAAATAACTAAATACAAAAATTTCAATCGTGAGGACGGGTTTAAATTGTCAAGTGTCTGGAATCCAGTAGTTCGAATGTGTAAAAACCGTGTAAATAAAAATAGTGCCGTTTCGCGAACAGATACTGTCAGTGTTGTGTTACGAGAACAGACGCGAGTAAATAGTGAGTTTGTGGACAATGGTACCGGCGGCGAGCGGAATAAACGACTTCGAAGGAGGGTAGACCGATATATCTGCCAATAACAACCCACCCGCAAGTTCTCTTCAGTTACTCCGTGATCATGGCGCTTGCAACAGTGCCGAAATATCGGAAGCTCATAAATAATAAGGTACATGGTAGCAATCCCGTATCTAACTATTCTAATGTTATTGACCATGAAAGTTTAAAACAATATATTTATGCGCTAATTGTAATCTATACTTTAATTCCAACGCGTAGTTGTCTGGACAATATAAAGGATCAACAGTTTCTTTCAAATTGCTAGGCAAATTGCACCGTTTCCCAAAAACAAGTTCGTACGGGTAATATGTGGTTGAACTATGAACCGTCGTGTTGTAAGCGAAACACCAAAATTGTAACCATTGACTCCACGTTTCTGAGTGTCCTTCACATTGAATTCGTAAGAAAGCGGCGAGATGTTTGTGCATATTCTCCAAAGCGCCAAGAGATTGATGGTGATTATGCCGTTGAATGAAGTTTCGTAATATTTAATCTATACTAATATTATAAAGCTGAAGAGTTTGTTTGTTTGTTTGTTTGTTTGTTTGAACGCGCTAATCTCCGAAACTACTGGTTCGAATTGAATAATTCTTTTTGTGTTTGATAGTCCAGTTATCGAGGAAGGATATAGGCTATATAACATCACGCTACGACCAATAGGAGCAAAGATATAGTGGTAAATGTGTAAAAAACGGGAGAAAGAAGTCACTATTCCACGCGGACGAAGTCGCGGGCAAAAGCTATAACTTACATACCTCTTCCATTACTTTTGATGTAAATTCCGTTCCTCTGTCCGTTGCGATAACCTTGGGTACGCCATACTTTAAAATAAATTGTATGAAAGCTCGTGCTACACTCACCGTGTCCTTGTGACGTAACGGATACGCCTCTATGACTTTGCTCAGCTCACATTGCAGTGTAAGGATGTAGGAATACCCTTCTATATCGGTTTCTACAGGACCTATAATATCAAGGAAGATTTTTTCAAATGAAGAATTCGCCGTTGTCGTGATAGTCATAGGTTCTTTTATATTCCTAGAGTATTTCATAGTTTGACATTGTTTACACTTTTTAATATACTCCCGTACACTTTTTTCTAATCCAGCCCAATAATATTTATTTTTTATATTATTAATCATCCTACGTATTCCCGCATGTCCGCTGGTTGGTAAAAGATGGAAGTCATTCAAGATTAAAGTTTTTTCCTCATTATCTAATATTTTTCTTACATTATTCAAAATATTTATTCGTGGTCCGGACCACTTTTCTCTCTCTCTTATTTCATTCAATAAATCTTTAATAAATTGCGCATTATTGTCTGTTCTAATTATACATAATTGCTCTATATTTATTATTTTGCAAAAATTACTCAATTTATTCGCAAATTCGTCTCGCGTTAAATGCGACATGTCATCGAGATTTATAAATAATGTAAGTAGACAACTTACAAATGCAAAAGACTCACTTTCAAAATCAATTTTATTATTGTTTCTTAAACGATTTAATGCTAAACCATTTATAAAAGTCAATTCGATGGAATCGCTGGGAATTCGTAATATTTCCGCAATCCTAAGTTGATCAGGCTCAGGATTTTCTGTGGTAATATTAGGAATTTCAGCATTTCTATCTTTTAGTCTTATCCGGTCATTTTCTAACTTCCTAGTCTGTGCTCTAGTCATCACTATAATTTTTCCGTTCAAGTCTTTTAATTCGTCCGAACTAATGGTTACCCTACTCAGTGCATCTGCGACTGTGTTATCTTTTCCTCTAATGTAAACAACTTTGTAATCGTACTCTTCTAGTTGTAGCCTAAACTTTAATAAACGACTTGAGGGATCTTTCATTCCGAATAAATAAATTAGCGGTTTATGATCGGTTTGTATCGTAAACTGTCTTCCGTAAAGATATGGTCTAAAATATTTGACGCTCCAAACGATTGCTAGTAGTTCTTTTTGAATAGTTGGGTAATTAATTTCGTGTTTATTTAAAGGTCTACTCGCGTACGCTACGGGCCTGTTATCTTTGTTACATAGTACGGATCCTATCGCTGTTCCCGATGCGTCTGTTTTTAATATAAACTCGTTGTCAGCTGAAAAATCAGGGTACTGTAGAACTGGAGGAGAAACCAAGCATTGTTTTAAATTTTGAAATGCGTCTTTACATTCGTCCGACCAATTAAATATCGCGTGTTTTCTACAAAGTTTATTTAAAGGTTATGTTATTTGTGCAAAATCCGATATGAATTTTCTATAATAATTGCAAAAAGCAAAAAACGTCGTACTTCGTCCGCGTTTTTGGGTTCCGTATAATTAAGTAATGCTTTAATTTTCTCTGGATCTGGGCGCACTCCCTCTGCCGATACTACGTGCCCTAAAAATAAAAGCTCTTTTTTTAGAAAATCGCATTTTGTAGGATTTACCTTTAAGTTCACTTTTCGTAATCGTTCGAAAATGTCAATTAGATTTTTGTTATGAGTTTCCATGGACCGTCCAAATACTATGACGTCATCCATATAAATAAGAGATTTCTCATAGGTGAGGCCTGACATTGCAATTGACATGACCTGTGAAAACGAACTAGCTGATATTTTTAATCCCATGGGAAGACGTTTCATCTGGTACTGTCCCGTGTCAGTAGTGAAGGAAGTGATGTTTCTACTTGATTCATCTAATTCTGTCTGAAAATATGATTGTTGCAAATCTAAATGTGAGAAGTATATAGCTCCCGACAATGCATCTAAAATGTCCGTGATATTGGGCAATGGGAATTTATCATCTTGTATAACGTTGTTAATTTTTCTGTAATCGACAACTAACCTCCACTTTTTTGAGTTATCATTGGACTTTTTTGGTACTAAAAGAATAGGACTGTTCCAGTCACTCGTACTAGTTTCGATAACATCGTCATCTAACATTTTTTTTATTTGGTTATTGATTTCTGGTTTAAGTGATTGTGGTAGCCTATACGGTTTTACATAAATAGGTTTTGTGTCTGGTTTCAAATTAATAGATTGTTTCATTATTGATGTAGTTCCTAGCTTATCTCCGTCTAAATAAAAAATGTCGGAATACTTAGCGCAACTACTTTCTATATGCTTTCTTTCATCGTCATTAAGGTGATTTAACTTTAAAATGTTTAGTAATTTTTTAACTCTTTCTACACTGATTTTGGATTCATGAAATTGACAAATGTAATAATTTTCAAGTGTTTCTAATTCTGGTTTAAATAAAGGTATTTTTGTTTGTTTTTCATTGATCTACACTTCTACACTAATATTATAAAGAGGAAAACTTTGTTTGTTTGTTTGTTTGTTTGTTTGTTTGATTGTAATGAATAGGCTCATAAACTACTAGACCGATTTTAAAAATTCTTTCACCATTCGAAAGCTACATTATCCACGAGTAATATAGGCTATATTTAATTTTGAACAAAAATAGGGTTCCTCGGATATTAGGGTTTTTCGGACACAAGGTGTAAAAAATCAACCAAAAAAGTTACTTATTTTGCGTATCCTGCCTAACGGCTGAACCGATTTCGCTGAAAATTGGCAGGGAGGTAGCTTAGAGCCAGGAGAAGGACATAGGATACGTTTTATCCCGTTCAACGGGGCCGGGGCTGGGGCGGGACGGGGCCGGGGCGAAACAAAGTTCGCTGGGACCGCTAGTATTTAATATACGTATAGGTATGTACCCGTCCTTTGATTTAACTAAACATCCTGCCAAAAACACATTATCTGCCAATTGTTTAGGAAAAACCACATAATCATTTTCTAAATTAGGTTTTGTATCTACTTTAACGAAATGTATAGACTCAGTCCTAGGTTCTAAAGTAAAGTGAATATTACTTTTATTTCCCGTGAGAATTGGTATAATGACGCTTTGCTGATTTACCTGTAGCGTCAGTTGACTTAGCCGTAAGTTGATATTCGCGCTGTAATTTCTCAGGAAATCTAGCCCGATAATACCGTCTGTATCGCAAGGCATGCAATCTAATACGTGGAATTGATGACAAAACAATAAGTTCCCGTGTTTTAAACGTAATGTAATGATTTCCCTGGAATTAATGCTACCTCCTAATCCATTAATTACCGTATTGTTTTTAATTAATCTGGAATTTATTGGAATTTTATTTCTCTGAAAAACTGACAAACTAGCTCCCGTATCTACTCAAAATGTACAGGTGTCATACCTGTACGTTTACTGTCAAAATTATGTAATGAAGACCATGTTAAAATTTTATGCTCGAAAAAACTGTGTTAATTCGGGTTCCTGACTATTCGTAACGTCCTGTTCTGTACGAGCAGATTCTACCGCGCTAGTTTGATGATCTGTTTGACCGGTGCAAGTGTATGCTCTTTGGTACACGTTATTGTTATTACCATTACCTCAGTGTTGATGTTGACCTCGATATCCGCGGCCACCACGGCCACGGCGCCCTCTATAACCGTTGGAAAACGGATGGCGATAAGAATAGTTAGGGAATTGATTTCCATTGTACCTGTTAAAGTTATTATCAGTACCTGTTGAATAACCATGGTAGTTATTCCTATGATAGTGCTGTCCTGCTGCCTGCGGCCTTCGATGGTAGTATCTTGTACCTTGTCGTCCTCTGGATCTGGACTTACCTCTCATATTCATTACCACTCCTGACGACGATGGCTGGCTCACCTCTTCGTCTTTGGCGGCCTGAATGGCTTCTTTCAGCTGGGTGTAGTTCCTTGCCGCGATGATGGTGCTCAAACGCCTGTTTTTCAATCCATCTGCAAACTTTTTGATAGCTAAGCTTTCGTTTATCGGTTTCAAAACCTCGCGGGTCTGTGCGTGATTATCGGCTTGCGCGATTGTGAGACCGTTAAATAGATATTTAATTTTTTCTCCATATTCAGTTATTGACAGTTCATTTTGAGTAATATTGTTGAGTTGCAATAACAAGGAATTTTCTGATTTCTTTGAAATTAAATATCTTTTTATGTCGTTAATTAATGCTTCTACAGTTTCATACTTTGACTGTAATTTCAGTTTGGAAGTTTTATCGAGACGCGTTTTTAATACAAACGAAATCAGTAATTGCTTGTTTTTTGCATCTTCTAGCATGCCATTCATCATCTCGATGCCTTCTATCATTCTCTCAATTGTGTCTTGTTTCCCGTCTAATAAAGGAATAAGGCAGGAAGCCTCCTTCAAACTAAATTTCTCTTTATCCGCCATTGGAACTTGTTTTTGAGTTTCTATGCTAGAAATACTATATGCTATAATCTTATTATATGTATCTAAATTTTTTCCACTTATAACTTCAATAATATAGTCTGAATAATCTTTATTAGGACAAGAAGAGCTTCTTAACAGTTGTTTATATACTAAATATAAGTTCTTAGCTTCATCTAACTTTCTTACCGCTAGGTTTCCTTTTCTCCTTTCCGGGCCTAATTTTCTTAAATTCACTCTTATATTTTCTAACTTTTCAAATATTTTATTTAACTCTATTTCCATAACATATTTATTATTTTTCCGCAATCTTATATATTTTTTTTTTTAAGTTTGCAAGTAAGTTTGATTTATACTCGAACGAATAGATGTTTTAATCTAAGCACTTACAGTCTATAAAGCATTTTTTTTTTTATATTTATAGGTACGTACGATTACGACGCGGCACTGAACGCACTTACACTTCACACAAACTTTTTTTTTTTTCACTAAATCACTGCTGCATCTTCGACCCGAGGTGTTGCCGCTGACCTTGGATCCGGTTCTGCGTCGCGACGACCAGAGAGTCTCAGCTGGACCCTTCTATAGAATTCTTGTCTCATCTCTCGTCTCATCCATTTTTGATGACACTTTTTGTAGTTTTTGTAGGCCACATAGAGGATTCCCACGCCGACTAGTGCCAAAAGAATCGTCAGTAAGATGTTGTTTGCTCGGGTGTGCTCGGTCTGGATTCCCGAAGCTCCATTATCGCCAACAGCGTTCTGTGTAATAATGACTTCTTTGTCTTCTTGTTTACCTCTAGAATAGGATTTGCCCATTTTTGCGATTTTAATTTCAGAGATGCGTCCACACATAAAGTCAAGGCGTCGAAGAATGTTCCCGGCCATTATTATTTCTTAGAACTCCGTTGTAGCGCGAAATTGCACACACCACGTCCCAACCGTACGCAATGGCAGGGTCGCCATGCGGTGGGATATGTAAAATGATAAGACGTGTTGACTGTATCGAATCTCGTTTATTACTCTCCTTTCATTGTTTGACAAAAAGTATTTATATGGTTAAGTAATGCCACCACAATTGATTCTTTTCAGTTTTTAAGCTCAAGTTTGAATGACTTATCTAAAAATCTAGTAGAAACAGATTTTGTTTCTCTAGCAAAAGAGTTTCAAGAAAAAGAACAGATCAAATGGATACTGTTATGCAAAAGGGTGTCAAGTGACCTAAAGTTATTTGTACCACTGGATTCGCAAAAATGTCCTCTAACTGGTCGCCCAAAGGTCGAACTTCGGAAAAATTTATATTCAAAGTTATCTCACAAAATAACGTATTGCGAAACAACCCATTGAGTATACTGATATATGCAAAAAGGTTTCATGTGTTCTTAATACCGTTTAGCGATTTATTATTGCTGAATTTATTTTAACAAAAAGGTTTCAAGTCCATGTTTATTAATGGAAATACTAAAATTATTGTGTTTTTTGAATTGTTGATCTGTCAGGTTTAAACAGCTGTCGTTTTTTCTTGCACAGATCTTTAAATAATGACTAAATAGACCTTAGTTTAAGATTTTTGACCAATGAATAGGACGACAAGTCATCCTAGTCATAATTCCTTTAAAAAGATTATTCAACCTACTAACTCCTAAAAATCTATCCAGTTTGACTTACTTTAAACAAAATCATCTATGTATTCAAAATCCTTATGATAGAAGAGAATTTCTTTTTGAATTAACTTTTTAAAAAAAATATAGATTTTTCTAATGATTTTACGAAGGCATCTTATTATTTTTGAATAAAATAATAGTGACCTATGGATGTAAGAGTCTTAAGATTAATATCTGTATTTTTAATAATCAAATCTGGCGAAAAGAAGCAATTTACTGCGGTTTTGGAAGTACATAAAACAAACAAATTAAAAACAGAATACATTTTTGAATATAGGTCTTGTTGATTGATCAAGCTATCACCTGAAGTTGTATTTTATACTGATTTCGCCATGGGCAGACTGTTCATTGATAATCAAGTATTACAAAATGCATAGAAATACGCAGATTAAATTACGAATAGCAAAAATCCAGAAAAAGTGTGTGGATTTACTAGAACGTTAGAATTATTGAAAGTAACGCTTTTTATAAACTTCTACAAAATAAAACAAATGAAATTTTAATGAAGAAATCATAAAATATAGAAAACTGTGTCGTTGAAACTGTTTGACTATAAAACTAATACTAATAGGATTCTTAAAAGAGTTTTGCAAAAGGGATTTAAAGTACTTTAAAACCTTTTAGCAAATTATTTGCAACGATATCCTATTAAAGCAAAAAGGTTTTAAGTGTTTTGATTGCATTTATCTACTTGTATAATTATAATTCACACAAATGAACATCAAATACATAAAATATACATCTCATTCTGTAGTTATGCCAATTTCCAGGCATGTAAACCGTGTAAATACGAAGTTACAGCAATTTTTAAAAGTGACGACCTTGAAAATCTTTAAACGCGTTTATCTCGAAATGACCAATATGTCACTTGACACCCTTTTGCATAACACTGTCCAAATTACTAACTCGTAAGGGTATTTACCCATATGATTATGTAGACAACTTTTCTAAATTTGAGGATCATGTTCTTCCCCTTAAACAATCGTTTTACAATAGCATCAAATGTGAATATATAACTGACGAAGAATACGAACATGCGCGTAATGTCACTTAACATCAGGTGCAATCGTAGCCAAATGTCTGGCTATCTATTATAAAAAAAATAATAATAATTATGGAATAACTTTAAGATAAAATCCTTAGGTGAATACACAGATTTATACTTGAAAACTTTGTGATATATTTGAAAATTTTAGAAATACAAGTTTACGACATTATAAACTTGACCGCGCTTATTATATAACTGCCCCGAGCTTAAGTTGGGATGCAATGTTGCTTTATACAGGTGTTCGACTAGAGTTAATATGTGATTTAGAGATATACGAGATGATAGAGAAAGGAATACGCGGTGGTCTATCACAATGTTCTCTACGGAACGCTTAAGCAAATATTTACCGAATTTCGATAACTCGCAACCATCAACTTACTTGATATATCTTGACTGTAACAATCTTTACGGTTATGCGATGACAAAAAAAAAATGCTAATATCAAATTTTCGCTTTTTAACTCCTCGAGAAATTGATGCTTTAGACATAGTTAAGGTTTCTGATGATTCGCATGTCGGGTACATTCTAGAAGTTGATTTAGCCTACCCAGACAATCTTCATAATGTGCATCGTGACTTACCTTTTGCACCAGAAAAATTTATTCCTCTCGGAGGAAAAACTCCAAAATTAATTGCTAGCTTGTATAAATTCAAGTACGTCATACATTACGTTCATTTAAGGGAATGTTTGAAAAATGGACTTATTTTAAGAAACATCCATCGCGTTATTACATTTTATCAAGAAAACTATTTAAAGAAATACATTGATTTAAATACTCGTTTACGTCAAGCTTCATCGTCAGATTTTGAAAAAGATTTTTTAAACTATTAAATAATGCTATATTTGGGAAAACAATAGAAAATAGACGTGAACAAGTCAATATAAAATTAGTAACAAATTGGTGTGATGATCAAAATATTACAAATAAAAAAGTTGGTGCTGAAAAATTAATTGCAAAACCTAACTTGAAAAGTATTACAATATTCTCAGAAAATTTTGCAGCTATTCATCTAAGCCCAGAAAAGTTAACTCTTGACCGACCAATTTATATCGGTTTCTCGGTTTTAGAATATGCGAAACAACATTTATATCAATTTCATTATGACTTTATTAAAACTAGATATCAAAACAAAGCAAGATTGTGCTACACCGATACTGATAGTCTTTTATACATCATAAAAACTAGAGATATTTATAATGATATAAGGGAAAAAATACAAAATTTTGATACTCGTAACTTTGATATTGATAATTGTTATCAAATACCTAGACTTAACGCCAAAATTCCGGGTCTATTCAAAGATGAACTGGGGGGTGAAGTTATCAGTGAATTCACAGGATTAAGGTCAAAGTTATATTGTATTAATACCAAAAAAGGAGAAATAAAAAAGGCTAAAGGTGTAACTAATCCGGTAAAAAATCAACTTCATCAAAGTATTTACAAAAAAGCGCTTTTAACTGATAAAAGTTTCAAAATGTAAAATGAATGTGATCAAATCAATTAAACATGTTTTGTTCTCTCAAGTCTACACTAATATTATAAAGAGGAAAACTTTGTTTGTTTGTTTGTTTGTTTGTTTGTTTGTTTGTAATGAATAGGCTCATAAACTACTGGACCGATTTTAAAAATTCTTTCACCATTCGAAAGCTACATTATCCACGAGTGATATAGACTATACTTAATTTTGAACAAAAATAGGGTTCCGTAAGATATTAGGGATTTTCGGACACAAGGTGTAAAAAATCAACCAAAAAAGTTAACTTATTTTGCGTACCCTGCCTAAAGTGTTATAGATAGAACCATAAAATGTTCTAAGGAATTGTAGACCTTATAAATATCTACAAAAAAGTCCGCGACACACTATACCTACCTATGTCAAGTGAGGCACAATAACCATTTTTTTATTGAAAAATCTTGATATTTTTTTTGGATGACATTTAAACGCGTTTATTTTACTCATGCTATTAATCCTTATCAAAATAAATTATTTCATCACTAATTACAGTTAATGTAGATATTATTTGGTCTTTGAATGATTAAAATTGGACATTTTGTTCTGAAGTTACAGCGAAATTAAAATATTACGATTTCTGCTGCCCGGCCCGTTGCGAAGTAGGCGTTACCAAGGCCCTTAGAACTTAACTCCTCATCTACACTAATATTATAAAGAGGAAAACTTTGTTTGTTTGTTTGTTTGTTTGTCTACATCTACATCTACACTTCTACACTAATATTATAAAGAGGAAAACTTTGTTTGTTTGTTTGTTTGTTTGTAATGAATAGGCTCATAAACTACTGGACCGATTTTAAAAATTCTTTCACCATTCAAAAGCTACATTATCCACGAGTGATATAGGCTATATTTAATTTTGAACAAAAATAGGGTTCCGTAAGATATTAGGGATTTTCGGACACAAGGTGTAAAAAATCAACCAAAAAAGTTAACTTATTTTGCGTACCCTGCCTAAAGTGTTATAGATAGAACCATAAAATGTTCTAAGTAATTGTAGATCTTATAAATATCTACAAAAAAATCCGTGACACACTATACCTACCTATGTCAAGTGAGACACAATAACCATTTTTTTATTGAAAAATCTTGATATTTTTTTTGGATGACATTTAAACGCGTTTATTTTACTCATGCTATTAATCCTTATCAAAATAAATTATTTCATCACTAATTACAGTTAATGTAGATATTATTTGGTCTGTGAATGATTAAAATTGGACATTTTGTTCTGAAGTTACAGCGAAATTAAAATATTACGATTTCTGCTGCCCGGCCCGTTGCGAAGTAGGCGTTACCAAGGCCCTTAGAACTTAACTCCTCAGATAATTTGAAGTAAATTATTCATTCAGATCGCACTCCAAAGACAGCACACAGAGGCAGATATATTGCTCCTACTGTAAACGAGGTAGCTGTTCTCTTGCTCGATGAAGACAAACGTCCCAGGGATATAGCCTTACACGGTAGAGACGGGCAGCTCAAAAGAGTTTCTGAGCTACATCGGTCCTATGATCCACTACAGTATCCTATAATGTGACAGGAGAAGACGGTTGTTATTTGACTTTCCCTCAGCAGGGTTCTGCGCGTAATAAAACTGTTTCGTGTATGCAATTTTATGCATTTAGATTAATGATTAGAACTAACTATTTTTATCCGTTACATTATTACAGAGACTTATTTAGTCAATATTGTGTTGAGGTGCTTGTAGCGCAGTGGTGGCAGCGCTTTGGTAGTAATATCGAAGTGAAGCAACTTTCGGCGCGGTCGGTGTTTGGATGGGTGACCATTCCGACCATATAAGTGACGTACATCACGAGCATTTCCGTGCTTCGGAAGGCACGTTAAGCCGTTGGTCCCGGCTAATATCGATCGGTATTAGTCGTTAAGCCTAGTCAGAGGCCCTATGGGCGGCTTGATAAAAATCTGACAGCAAGGTTGGTCGCTTGCCTTGCAAACACCCCTCCGCCAATCCGCACTGAGCCCGCGTGGTGGAGTATGGCTCATACTACCTCACATTTGAGGTAAGGCCTTTGCCCAGCAGTGGGATGCTTACAGGCTAACTTTACTTTTTTTTTTATTGTGTTGACATGATGGCGAAAATGATATCGGAAAGATTAAATTATATTTGTCGGAATCAACAAAGACTGAGGGCTGATGACTACATTCATCTCAGAGATGCCTTAAATCATGATGCAAATGTTGACCCATCAAATATCGGTCAACATGTCATATTGCCATCGTCATGTAGGAATTGATTTACGAAAAGAATGTTTTACGCATAGGCAACTTTACGTTGCCCTATCACGGGTCGGGGCTCCCGAGCATCAGTATATTTTGTTACCAGAAAATAATGTAACGTCAAATGTTGTGTATAGAGAAGCTCTACAATAAAAGCTTAAGTTTTCTATCCTAAAACAACGGGTTGCACTCCGGGACTTAACAACTAACACCCACAGAAAGAAAATCTGTTCAGCCTGCGGATAGTAACTGCTTCGTCGAAGTTAGTGTCGGTGTCTGTGAATTGACATGGGAATCATTTGTTTGCTGACCGTGTCTTTCCTGGGTAGCCTTTTTGCAGCGGTAACCGACATCCACGCGGGCGGAGCCGCGGGCGACCGCTAGTATTAGATAAAGTAGTGATACATCGAAATGATGATAAAGTCCAAGTACTACCCAAACAAATTGAAACAGTGCCTTGGGGACACTGTAGCACCATATTTTAAATTATGGTATATTTTGATAAATTGTATAGTTTGTAAGAAAAAGATGATTATTTTGATTATTATTATTATTATAAGTATAAATGTTGATAATTAATATGTTTTCAAGGTGTGTATTAAAATAAATTAAAATAAAATGTCTTATAACTATAACTTAATAAATATGTTATGTAAAAATTTGTTTTATTTTTATTTATATTCACACGTTGACCCAGTCAAAATGCAGACAATCGTCAGACTTTGAACTAACCACACAATGAAATTTATCAAACAATCACTAGATCTAGAAGTTCACAATTTAAAAGTCACCAATTCTCTTACCTAATTCAATCGGATTTATTATATGTGGTCCCTCAAATTGCGGTAAAACTAATGTTATGGTAAATCTTTTGTTTCATGAAAATGGTCTTAAATTCAAGCATGTTTATTTGTACTCTAAAACAGTGTACCAACCAAAGAACTGTTTTTTGAATGAAGTAATGAAGAAAATTCCAGAAGCTCAATTCTTCATTTTTAATGACAATAAGGAGGTGATTCATCCTAATGACGCTATAAAAAACTCTGTAATAATATTTGACGACGTTGCATGTGAAAATCAAATAAATATACGCAATTACTTTGCCATGGGAAGGCATGAAGAAATAGATTGCTTTTATCTATCTCAAACTTATTCAAAAATACCTAAACAACTAGTGCGTGATGATAACGTAAATCTCTTGTTAATTTTTAAAAAAGACGATATTAATTTAAAACATATATACAATGAGCACGTTAATACTGACATAGAATGGTTAAAATTTAAAAAACCGGTTAAGTGCGTGTCGGACCCGCGCACTGAGGGTTCCGTGCCACCCTTAACTGAATTCAGGTTCCACTTACTTTCACTTAACGAAAACATCACAATATATTGTGACAACAAAAATAACTTTGTTTTTCATAGTGTTTGTATGAAAGACAAAGTTATATTTGCGGTTGATAAAAATGTGCAATATCTCAAAAACTACTGGTTCGATCTCCTTCAAACCAATTTTCGTTGCAAGTTTTTGTTGAGATCTACATCACATATTTTTTTCAAAATTTTCACTTTGTTAGTTAAAAAGTTAGATGGGGGGGGACGCCCATTTTACCACTTTGGAAGCGTCTATATCTCAAACCTTACACTTTTAGAAAAAATGGTTTTAGAAACCTCAACATCATTTTAAAAGACCTATCCATAGACACCCCACACGTATAGGTTTGAGTAAAAAAAATTTTTTTATTTTAGTTTCATGTATGGGAGCCCCCCCTTATATATATTTTTTTTCTTACTTTTTGTATCTGAATCGGAAAGCGGTGAACAAAATACACCTACCTACCTAGTTTCAGCTATGTGATGCTTATAGTTTCAGAATAAAGTAACTGTGACATACGGACGGACAGACAGACAGACAGACAGACAGACAGACTTGACGAAACTATAAGGGTTCCGTTTTTTGCCATTTGGTTACGGAACCCTAAAAACGTGTTCTTCTATATGGCAAGCTATAGATGGGCGCCTACCCGGATATAAACCCAGCCACTGGATAAATATCCAATCCACGCTATTTTAACCCACCCGATTCCAATTGATACCGGGTATAAATTAAAGCCTGTTTTTAAAAATTAAATGAAATATTTTTATTGAAGTTTGTCACTTTTATGGTGCGATTCAATTTATTTTCAAGTAGTTTATAATACTGAACTATAAAAATAGTATATTTTTATTTAAATCCAATAAAAACTGTCATTTAGTTGCAAATACAGTGATACAGTGCGTACCTGCATTTTGGCAATCCCAAAGGGAAAGAGGGACTGTATAAGGTTAAACAGTTTTACAGGACAAAATTTTATTCAGTGCAGTACATTATGTGTATTTGTGGATTTATGAATTAAGTGCGAACAATTTTTTTAAATATATACATATAATACTGTTGAAATTTAAGAAAGCTTATCGACAACATTTACTGCAATAATGCAGCCTAACGTATCGATGTGTAAAACATAAAGCGTTTTATGAAAGGTCACGTCAACGAGTTATTGTGAAAATTCCACGAGAGTATTTAACACATTAAAAAGAAAATGAAGCGCTTGGTTAATTCATTACTTGTCAGCTCTACAATCACACAATGGCCACAATCACACAAGCGATAAGTATGCAAACAATAACAAATTACTTTGCCAACCCCTTCCTTTATTTATCTACCTGGGATTGCCACGTGCGTAGTTCTATCACCGTTCGCTATAACTTGCCAGTTTTGAATATAATGTCGCTGCGCGTAGTCTTTGTTATAACTAATTTCACAACCCCTCGACCGACGATAGATTTGAGGTAGTACTGTCAAACATTGAGTTACAAATCTTACAAAAATTGCGTAGAGTGCATTTATTGTTATGTAATACTTATAATACAAGAATGCTTTAGCAATTATGGAATAATATGTCAGTGTTAAAAGTGCTCAAAATATATTGAACTCAAATACTGATGCAAAACAAAAAAAATACGACTAGATGCAGATTTATCTTGAGTGCTGTCACCGCTGCTAACTACCTCTTCATCAAGTGAAATATTGCAAAGTTGAAATAAATCCTTTTATCTCTGTGCTTTTGTAAGTTATACTCATTTAAAAAATATGGTTCTTTATACTACTCAACATTATCAGATTATGTTGAAACGAATAATACAATTTATGATGACTGACTGTATAGCACAAACGATATTTCTTATGATATTGTAGGTCTAGGTATTCATACTCAGCCAACTGATACTCAAAACAATGAGTATTCAACGTAAATTTAATATGAGCGTTTTACCTTGCAATAAAACGCTTATTAAATACTTACCTATTCGAAGCCTATAAATAAATGAGAGTAGCATTTCCGTTTCCCCTACATTTTTGCGTGTTTCCGGCGAATTTCAGTGATTTTCCCCCTCTTTTCCCCCCACCGCCACTGGCAGGCCACGAGTTGCTAACGCGAGGCTCTTGCTTCATTGCGGCTCGTTTATGAGCCAGGCAGAAATTATAGTATAGGCTTCGAATAGGTAAGTATTTAATAAGCGTTTTATTGTAAGGTAAAACGCTCATATTAAACACTGTACGCTATTCGAAGCCTATAAATAAATGAGAGACGTGTTTGTTATCGCCTGGCGGTGGAGGACGCCAATGTGACTCCATGCAATGGGGAGAACACATTGGAAGTGCTATTTCATGTGAAGATAGGCAATTATATAAAAATAATTAAGAGGGGTTTGAATTGTTATTAAAATGACTAACATTTAAAAAAGTTTAATAAAATAAAATGATAACTCATAATATTTACTAAACCTTGGTTTATTTCATAATAATAATTAACAGAGTACAAATCAAATTAACACAATTCAGATATGCGAATAATAAATTATCCTCAAGTGAATGATCATATAGGATTAAATAAAGAACTAATATTGTTTGCATTGTTAATAATATTTGTACGAACAATTTCACGGCGGTAAAATTGCCGAAATGTTTCCGCAGATCGCCAATTACCTTGCGATAAGATTTGGTCTAAGGAAAAGTTTTCAACCCAGTTCTTAGAAGCTACTGCTGCTCGCACACTGCCGGGAGTAGCTTGTACTCCGGCTTCGTTAAGCAATGCCTTGACCCAACTACCGATAACGGTCCGGGATGCTGGTTTCGGATCTCCTCTCACGGTTAAAAATAGTACATTACTTGTCTGGTCACATCCTTGTCTTCTAGCTTGTGATAAATGCAGCAATCGTTTAAGCCAAAATACAGGATTCAACTGATGGCAATCATGGTTTGTTAGAATTTTCCAACCTGACTGACGATAATCACAGGAATCGGTTTTGGATCCAAATCGTGGCCAAAAAACTATATGATCTTCAGATATAATCATGTGTTCGGAACTTATATCGAGGAGCGTCAAGTCATGAACTCGTCTCCCAGAACAAAGTAATAACAGCAAAGCGGTATGTTGCGACACTTTAAATAAGTTATCTTGATCTGTATGTCTACTAGTTAGGTAGGCTAATACGTGCGACACGTCCCATATAGGTGGTTTAGCTGCCGAAGGTTTTTTCAAAGAAATTGCCTTTAATGCTTGTTTGACCAAAATATTGCAGCTTAATGAGGATGAATTTGTGTTGCTCAGTGTAGCAACTACCGATTTGTGTAGCAGAATGGTCTTATATGAAAGATGATCTTTTTGGCATAAATCAATTAGGTATCGTGCTAAATCTGCGCCACTGGGTTTGAAAATATTTATATTATTTTGTTCTGCCCAACGAGACCAACGATTCCACGCGGATTTATACGTTTTTAGAGTTGAATCTCGCCATCCAGATCTCAGTAAGGATTTTTGTTCCGTAGTCCAATTAATCAAGCTACTGTCCCACCCCCACATTTCCAAACTTCCAGGGTTATTGCTTCTACGTTCGGCGGAGGCGCATTGGTAGTTGCATCGATCAGAACCTCGTGCAGATTTGGGATTACATAAGGGACTTCTAATGCTCGTTTCTTTAGATCCGGGCGCCAAAAGACTCTCTCCCAATGAGGGACCACTAACAGGAATACACCTCTGGCCTGGTTCATGTGCTGCAATATTCGAGGTACGAGGCACGGCGGTGGGAACACCCATGCTACTTTGTAGTTCCAATTCCGGCTGAGTGCATCGTGGAATACTGCCTGTTGGTCCAGTTGATCGATCGATACATAGTTCGGAACAACGTGGGCTATCCGTGACGCGAATAAATCTATCGTAGGTGTCCCCCATTTCGAGAACACTACTTCCGTTGCTTTGGGCAGGAGATGCCACTGAGGTAGACGACGTAATCGGGAAAGGTGATCTGCTTCAACGTTGTACATTCCAGGTATGTGATAAATTCGCAAGTGAGCGTGGTAATGATTTAGTAGCTCGTATATTTGCAAAGTCATATCTAGAAGTGGCTTCGACCGTGTACCTCCTTCGTTTCGTAGGTAAGCTACTACAGTGCGATTGTCGCTTTGGATAAGTAGAGAGGCATTTGACAGCTGAAGTTGATGGCCCTGTTGTAGTACCTTTAGGATTGTTAGCAGCTCCTTTTGGTTGCTGTGTAGAGGTTTCTCGGATGTGGTCCAGTTGCCTGTTAACTCTACATTGTTCAATTTCGCGCCCCATGCTAAGTTGGAGGCGTCGGTGGTCAAAAAATGGGTCGGAGCAGGAATTCTCAACATTGATGCTGTATGACAGTTTTCTAGCCACCAAATCAACTCTCGTTCGGTCTCTTCGGTGATGGAAATCATAGCTTTCGGATTCTTTCTCCGAACTGAATTCAGCAGAAGTTGTAGGTGCCGATAGTGTAGGCGACCTCTTGCTACGACGGAACTGGCGAAATTTAGTATGCCAACTAGACTCTCCAGTTTTTTTAAGTTTGTTTTCTTTGTTAATAGTATGGACTTCAACATATCGATAATTTTCTGAATTTTCTTGTCTGGCAGTGCTTTTCGGTTTCTTAAGGGATCCCACAGGACTCCTAAGTATTCGATTTGGCGTTGTGGTGTGAGAATAGACTTCTCTAGGTTTACCTGCCAACCTAGGTTCTGTAATATCTCTACAACTGCGATTGCTTGGTGTTTGAGAACCTGGTGATCTTGGTGGGCCAACAAGAAATCGTCCAAATGAACGAGCACCCGTATGCCCTTTTCGCGAAGGACCTGTGCAATCCAGTTCGTCACGCTCGCGAACACTCTTGGAGCAGAACTTAGTCCAAACGGTAGGCACGTCATTTGAAGCAGCTCGCCTTCGTAGACCAGCCTTAGAAAGCATCGGTGCCGGTTGGCTACCGGAATGTGAAAATAAGCTTGGCTCAAATCGATTTTTATCAACCAGTCTTGGCTTTGCAAGAACTCTGGTACACTGTGAACGTTTATGAGCCGAAAGGTTTCTGTATACACATACTATATATATTAATAATTAATACATATATTGTTAATTTGTTTTAATGATGACATGTTTATATAATTTACTATGTTATAACTTGATATTTTATGCATTGAATTAATTTATTTGTACTTATTGATTATTGATTAGTTGTATAACGTAGACTTGAGTAAAAATGTTGTAATTTTTATTTTATTGCAGTCCTAATTCAATATTTGCATGCTATCTTTATATGGCTGAAAAAGATGAACTTAATACTTAATGATTCGATCTAAACTGTAACCTTTTTCATAAGCAAATAAATTTCTTTCTTTCTTTCTTTCTTTCTTTACTGATTGAGAGCCTTTAAGTTGAAGATTGGTCGTGGCGAGCCGTCGCTTTTTGGCACAAGAAATAGGGTCGATAAGAAACTCGGGCTTTGTGTGGCAGTCTCCAAGACTTCTTGATTTTTTAACTCTTGTATCACTCTTGACATTTCTGGTGAGTACTGAACTTGGAATGCAGCCTTTTGACCGGGAATTATCAAAGGTGGCTTTTTCATGAAAGGGATTTGATACCCGTGAATTATTTTCTGAATATACATTGGAGCATTCATTTGTTTCCATATTTGGCCATAAAACTGGAGCTGGCCGGCTCGAAACCTTCTGGAGTCAGAACTTTCGCTTTTTATCCCGAGGCTTGTCTCTCCAAGATGGCGAAGCTGCGCGTTTGGAAGCGCGTTTATCTTCAACCCTTTCGACACGTCCGGACCGGCCGCGAAAAGTCTGCGCGACCCTTGACTTGCCGCCTTGGTAGTTATGCCCATGCGCAGGACGATAGTCATTATGTTCGTCTTCTTCTTCTTCTTCTTCTCAGCCTTCTTCTACCATTTTCTTGGTGTAGGCCTCCTTTCTTTTATGCCAGTCTCTTCTATCCTGAGCCACCTGTATCCACATCGACCCGGCTTCTCTCTTTATACCATCACTCCATCGCATTTGTGGTCTTCCCACAGGGCGTTTCGCTCCCCATGGTCTCCACTCAATAACCGTCTTACACCAGGAGTCATGTTTGCGGGCGACGTGGCCTGCCCATTCCCACTTAAGCTTTGCCACTCGCTGGATAACATCAGTAACTTTACTTTGCTCTCTGAGCCACTTATTTGTTTTGCGGTCTCGCAGTGTTACTCCTACCAGTTTTCTCTCTATCGCTCTTTGGGCCACTCGCAGTTTATTAATGGAGTCTTTGGTTAAAACCCAAGTTTCAGCTCCATACGTGAGCACTGGCAAGACACATGCGTCAAATATGCGAGCCTTTTGTTCCGCGGTGATGTTCATCCTAAGAGCAAAGTCTATCTTGGAGTACGCGGCCCATGCCAGACGTGTGCGTCTACTGATTTCGTTGACCTGGTTCTCTTTGCCCATCTTAATCTCCTGGCCAAGATAAATATACTTCTCCACTCTGTCAATAGTGGTTTGGTTTACTGTGATGTTTGGAGTATTGTCAGTGGAATTAGTCATGATCTTGGTTTTTCCTAAATTCATTTCCAAACCTACTTGTAGTGAAGCATCACTTAAATCTTGGATCATGGTCTGAAGATCAGTAGGACTATCAGTGAGCAGGACAATGTCATCCGCGAACCGCAAATTATTCAACCTTTTGCCTTCTATCTCTAGACCAAGGTTTTCCCATTGTAGATTTTTGAATATATCTTCCAGGACGAGGGTGAATAATTTTGGTGAGAGGGTATCTCCCTGTCTTACTCCTTTCTCAATATTTATTGCCCTGGTTTCTGGCGGAATATTGACTTTCATCGTAGATGTTTTGGTGATGTAGTCAATGAGCTTCGAGTACCTATGGTCTATACGAGCATTCTGCAGTGATTGAATAATAGCCCAAGTTTCGACACTGTCAAATGCTTTCTTGTAATCGATGAAAGCCAACCACAGAGGCATGTTATATTCCGTGGTTTTTTCGATGACAATTCGCAGCGTCAGAATATGGTCCATGGTGCTGTATCCACTTCTAAACCCGGCCTGCTCTTTAGGTTGGTAGAAATCTAGTTTACTTGTAAGCCGAATAGTAAGGATTTTGGTTAAGAGTTTGTATAGCTGGGATAACAAACTGATTGGACGATAGTTGTTGAGATCAGCCTTATTACCTTTTTTGAACAGCAAGATCACATTTGCGCATTGCCATTCCTTAGGTATTTTTCCTTCTTCGAGGCATTTATTGAAGAGTGAATTCAGGGTCTTAATCACAGTTTCTCCTCCTGCCTTAACCATTTCCACTAATATATTATCACTTCCGGCTGCTTTACCACTTTTCATTCTACTTAAGGCGGTTTCTATTTCGGAGTCTGTAAACTCTGCCTTGGCCGGTCCCAAGCCCGGATGCGAAAAGAGGAGGGTTGGCGGGACGATCATCTTTCCTGCCGTAAAACCATTTTTAACGCCGAGCGTCGGGCGGCGGTTAATTAACCCGTCCATATTTGGGTCACAGTAACCCTGAGGACTAAATACCCTCAAAAAAGACTGCACCACCAAGACACCTTGGGCAAGTGGGTGGTCCGTATAAGCCTAAACCCTTTCAAAAAGATGCAAGTACAACAAAAACAATGGCCCCGAGTCCCCAGCGGATCCACGATTCCCAACAACGGCAGTAGGATGGGCTCATGTGGAACCAGGGGTGCAAAGAATCCCTGGGGGAAAACCTGCCGAAAAAACAACTCGTTATCTACAACGAAACTCAAAATAGGGTCTTACAATGCCAAAACACTAAGATCCGATGACAGGCTCGAAGAACTTTTACACGAATTGCAAAAAATAACCTGGGATGTGATAGGATTGTCAGAGGTGAGAAGACCGGGTGAAGAATGTCTTAAATTGAATTCTGGCCATACATTCTACTATAGAGGAAAAGCCAACAGCCACGAACATGGAGTTGGACTACTCATTCATAAGCGGCTTAATAGTAACATCATGACAATAGATTCAGTCTCCGATAGAGTCCTATATCTTACACTATCAATAACCAAAAAGTTAACTCTAAAAGTTATTCATGTGTATGCTCCGACCTCTAAAGCCCCTGACGAGGATATTGAACAGGTTTACGAAGATGTCAGTAAGTGTATACATGAAAACAAAACTACATATACAATCGTAACTGGCGACTTTAATGCCAAGATAGGCACAAGAGCAGATGACTCGGAAACCATTATGGGTCACTTTGGTTACGGGGATAGAAACTCTAGAGGAACTATGCTAATCGACTTTCTGGAACAACACAGGCTTTTTCATATGGGTTCTTTCTTCCAAAAAAGACCTGAGAGGAAATGGACTTGGATATCTCCGGGACAGAGATATAAAAACGAAATAGACTATGTGTTCTGCACTCATAAATACATTGTCAAGGACGTGAGCGTACTGAACAGTTTTTGCACCGGGAGTGTTCGTGACCACCGTCTCATAAGGGCAAGCATTGAGATCAATGCTAAACTAGAGAGGTATGCATCGGTGAAAGCTAGAAGACCGAAGATAGATACCGTGGGCTTGACCTTGCACAAAGAAGAGTTTAAGGATAAAGTGAAAGAACAGCTATCTTGTATTGATGCCACTAACTCTAATATTGACGATATTGCCGTTCATCTACAAAGAACACTCTGTGATGTAGCGCAGAAAGTAGCACCACAAGGTAAAATAAAGCGTCAAAAATTAAAAAAGGCTACCATTGATAAGCTGGAAGAACGTCGTTCTTTACTTAAACAAGGTCTGGGCTACACAGAAATATTTAAGCTCTTATGTAAAGAAACTCGCAAGCTCGTTGAGGTGGATATAGAGGAGTACAGGGAAGAAACTGTGAAGAAGGTCATAGAGAACCACAGAGGCCCTAAAGTATTCAAAAAGGCACTTTTACCAGGAACACAACAAATCACCAAACTCTTAGACGGAAATCAGAATCTTGTCAACAATAGAAACCATCTACAAGAAATAGTTGCTAAGTATTACGAACAATTATATAAATCAACTAAAACGAAACCTGAGACCATGGCTAGCAGTAGAGTTACCAATGCTGGTTCCGAAGATGTGCCCGAGATTACAGACTCCGAAATAGAAACCGCCTTAAGTAGAATGAAAAGTGGTAAAGCAGCCGGAAGTGATTAATGTTCGTCTTGCGCAGACGAAAATCGATGATAATTACCACCTTGCGCAGGTGGGCGATTTTTGGTATAGCCTTGCGCAGGCTTATAGTTGTTAGAAAATCCCTGCGCGGGATATTGATGTGAACCACTTGCCTGCTTGCGCAGCAGGTTTACTGGTCTTTGATTTTATCCAGAATATTTTCCTTACACCACCATGTTTTTCCAAAACTGCTGTAAATGCCTGGTCCTCGAATAGATGAGAACACCATGGAGGGACTTTTCTGAGGGCAGATTTGACCAATGGGTCTTTTACATATTTAAGAATTGCTTCACGCCTTTGTTGGACCATGTCAGCTCTATGCCCACAAACCAACTGCATTGAATCAGTAGACACTTTGTGGAAATCGCCTTGTAAGAAAATTGCCTCCATCTTGTTCTTGATATCTGAATATGTTATCATCTCCGATTCTTGCGACCATTTGAGAAAATCTCTGATACCATTTTCTAAAGTCTCTTTTTGTTTTAATAATGCGTAAGTGAGGGTAGCGTAACTTTTTTCGGTATAAGACAAGTTTTTAGCAATCTCAAAGGACTTAATTTCATCGTTAACCTCCAAATCAATGAAGCCAGGTGAGTGACTATAACTTTTCTGTACATCCGAGTACCGAACATCGCTCCAAGAAGCATCTTCGAAGCGTTGCAGACATTTTAGGGCGGAAATATACTCTGAGGACGCTTTTGGAACAGCCGGCTCCTTTAAACTAGTGTCTAAGCAAATACTAAAACTGGGTAAAACAGAATTATGAACTTCACTATCGTTACACACTGTATGATTTGAAGGTGGGCTGAATAAATCACCACTAACATTAGCCTCAATATAGTCATCTTGAAAAGAACGGTTATCTGTATTCACATAATTTGGAGTAGATTGAGACTGCTGATGAAAGACATGATCGCTTAATTTACTCACTTGTTGAGATAGTTGCTTCAACAGTTTAGACGAACCTTTGCTCTTTTTATGTTTCCTTTTACGATTTCTCTTCTTTGGTGACGAATCGGAATCACTGCTTAAGGAAGAGCTACTACTGTCGCTGGAACTGGAGCTGTCGTTTTTATCCTTTTCTGCATCGACACTTTTGTTCACACTATTCATTTTGTAATCACTGAATGAATATCTATAAAAAATTTAAAAGTAATTAGTTATGGAACACTGTAACTATTATATTAGGCACTGGTCTTGAATGCGTATAAAATAACGACTTACCAATGTTAATTGACCGATATGTAACTTACCAATTGTTTGTTAATCGGCAGGATTGTTTTAACTAAATAATAATTTCTACCCACTTAAAATTATTCTTCTGACAAACACGCAATGGCGGACGGCGTTAATAAAGTACTGATTTTGCACACGCACAGCACGGTGGTGCAAAATTATGACCGTCTCGGTCGGGGAAACAGACGCCAATGAAGCAAGAGCCTCGCGTTAGCAACTCGTGGCCTGCCAGTGGCGGTGGGGGGAAAAGAGAAGGAAAATCACTGAAATTCGCCGGAAACACGCAAAAATGTAGGGGAAACGGAAATGCTACTCTCATTTATTTATAGGCTTCGAATAGCGTACAGTGTTTAATAAATACCCAGCATTCTTAATAAACACCCAGGTAAATTAGGTATAAATCAATTTTTACCTACCGGGTGGGAATAAATTGGATAAATATCCACCGGATTTTTACCCACCCGCCCATCTATAGGCAAGACCACTTCTGTTTTTTAGTTATCAATAAAGATTGTGCGCTCGACAAAGGACGATACGCAGTGAAAACATGAAACTTATGATCGGAAACGCAGAGGTCAAAATATCTGTATCAAAAAATTCATCAAACGCAGAAAAAGATAAAGTTTTAAGCATCAGTGATAATCGTTTTGAATTGACCCCTGGCTTACAAGAGCTCTTGATCCGAAAAAAACCTGACTTAGATTTAGTTTCTGAAAACGATAAAATGGTTTACAAAGATATACTAAGCATAACAAATGCACACAAAAGGGATTTCAATCCTAATGGGCAAATGAAAGGTGATAAGGGATTGAAATATTGTCGTATTATTAAACCTCTATTTAGTCAAACAAATGAAAAACAAAAATGTTCTGAACCTAAAGTTGGGGGTTATATTTCAAAGTTTAAAAAATATTAACATAACACTGATTATGTTTATTGGGATGACCCAAATGAATTAATTGACAGATTAAAATTATTAATTGCATCACAAAGTGCTGGAAACACAAATCATGACAATGAAATTATATCAATTATTGAAGAATTAAAAGAAGCTGGTATTATAAAAGAATAAGTTTTTCATGCAATGTTTTAGTAGCAAACAATTCATGAACATGGATGTTTGAAAGATAAAAATTTAGTCCGTGTAAAAAATACTGAAAGCAGCGAATTAATATCAAAAAGTACTGAATGTCAAAGTTGTCCTTACAATAATTGTCATAAATTAAGTGATGCATTTATTGCTGAAAACCTAAGCAATATTGATAAATACTTAACCAGAATAAGTGAGCGAATAAAAATTCTTGAACGATCATTTTTTTAAATGAAATTGCTGGGAAGTTAAAGAAACACTATGAGCAAACAGGACGTAATAAATGACATTCACAAAAATGCAAGAAAATATTTTTACAAATATTTTAACAATCAGTTAAGATGAATTCAACAGGCCTGTTAATGTGACGGTGGCCGAGTGGTATAGGCATACGCCCGGATTGCGTAAGACACGGGGTTCAATTCCTCGTCTGTCACAGGTTCACAGTTGTCTTTTTACAAGTGCAATTTATATTATTAAGTTTGTATGGTGACAAAACACTATAAAAACAAAAATAAACTATAAATTGGCTTTCATCATCTTAACTGATTGTTAAAATATTTGTAAAAATATTTTCCTTCAGATATTGTGAGAGCAATCTCACAACATTGATGATGTCACGCAGCCTACGCGTTAAGAAGCGCTTGCAAAATTCAACAGGCCTGTTAATGTGATGGTGGCCGAGTGGTATAGGCATACGCCCGGATTGCGTAAGACACGGGGTTCAATTCCTCGTCTGTCACAGGTTCACAGTTATCTTTTTACAAGTGCAATTTATAGAATAAAAAATTACATGAAGGCGATTATGTGAGAATCAGTAAATATAAAGGATGTTTTGAAAAAAGTTTCACACCCAATTGGTCTACAGAGCTGTTTAAGATCATTAAAGTACAAAATACAAACCCTTGTACGTATTTATTAGAAGATGCTAGAAAACGTCCCATATTAGGTGCATTTTACAGTCAAGAACTGGAAAAAACTAAGCATCCAGATATTTATCTCGTCGAAAAAGTAATAAAAAGAAAAGGAGACAAAGTTTATGTCAAATGGTTAGGGTTATCAAACACTGAAAACAGTTGGATACACAAAAGTAATGTACTGTAGGTACATTCTATACCATTACGTTCTTTGTCGGATTCTGTTCTAAGTAAAATGAAATAATATCACATATAAAGAGATATCTTAAGTTTTTTTAAATCAGTTACATAAGGTTGTTAAACAAGTAAACAGCTGTATTGTTCGTTTTTTTTTTAAAGTTTATTAAAAACATGATTCATTTAAAGATGACGAAAAAACAAAAGAGAAATACTATTCCTGAAAGCAATTCCGTTTCCCAAAAAAAATATAAGTCAGGATCTGGCTTTAAGAAAACTTTTAAAAATATCGTCACACATACAAAAAGACATCTCAAAAATCTGAAACCAAAATGTAAGAAAGCGATTGTGGAGCTAGCAATGGCAGCTGCAAAAGAATTATCTTCGAATCTACCAGTACAAGTTCCAAGAGTTATACCAGTACCTAAAACTGGTGGATTTCTTCCATTAATACCCATATTTGCAGGCTAATCTGCTGCTGGCAGTTTAGCTGGTGGGGTTGCTGGAATCACAAAAACTATTAATGAATATAAAATGGCAAAAAAGCGATTATCAGAGCTAGAACGACATAACAAAAAAATGGAATCATTCTGTATTGGGAAAGGATTTACATCTCAAACCATAAAAAGATGGATTAGGAATATATGTAACAAAGAAAAAAAACTAAATAGCCGGCTACCCAAAAGACCCTTGACAAATATTGATATAATGATGTACTCGAAAAATATACCCTTTTTTCGAGGTGTTTTCATGAGAGATGAATTGCCAAAACAGCCATTATCAATAGAATGCGCCATTATTAACTTAGATTCATCTAAAAACTCTGTGACTGGTAGCCTATGGAAAAAATTATGATTATATTGAGTACTTTGACAGTTACGGTAATTTGAAACCACCGAAAGAATTCGTCAATTATGTGGGGTCAAATATATCCTACTTTATATATTATATTATATTATACTATTATAAAGGCGAAAGTTTTTAAGTATGGATGTATGGATGTTTGTTACTCTTTCACGTAAAAACTACTGAATGGATTTGAATGAAACTTTACCACAATATAGCTTATACATCAGAATAACATATAGGCTACAATTTAGGGCTCTGCAGTGCTTAGTTACCGTATTTCTTACTTATTACTAGACTAGACGGGACGAACCTGAAGTCCACGCGAACGAAGTCGCGGGCAAAAGCTATACTTTAATAATGACAATGTGCAAAAAATAATGCATACAACTGCGGACATTTTTTTTTTTAAATAAATAAATTCTTTATTTGCACCAATACACAATTTTACATGAAATGTTTTCATACCCTGGCTGCCAAACTAGTTTAAACTGTGTTATGGAAGCCAGTGTCTTCCCAAAAAGGCTTGCTAATTTGATTAGTACAACATAATACAAAATTATATCTTCATATTTATTACCAATGACTGAAAAATCTAGATATTTTAGAAAATTAAACTTATACAATTACAAGGGTTTAAACAAAATAATAAAGCATTGCATTACTTTATGTGCGTGTATGTGTGTGTGTGTGTGTGTGTGTGTGTGTGTGTGTGTGTGTGTGTGTGTGTGTGTGTGTGTGTGTGTGTGTGTGTGTGTGTGTGTGTGTGGGTGTGGGTATGTGCGTGCGTGAATGTGTGGGTGTGAGTGACATTGTAGTCAGCAGATCGGCTTTAGATACGATTCAATTGTGTCGCTGCTAGTGGATATCAAGAGTGTATGTAGTAGATTTTTTAATTCATAATGAGTGCATTTTAACAATCCTAGTTCATTGTTTATTCTCGTGTAAAGCTTTGGTGCAAGATAGTTATAAAATTTTTGTGAAAAGGGACTAGAGATTTGTGGTTGCGGACAACGAAAACGACGCTTATTGCATCGTGGCAAGGATGGGATTGTATGCCTGTGGTACCTTCGAAGGCATTGGTATACAAAAAGCTTACGAACTGATAGGACCTTGGCCTTATCATAAACCAAAACTGTAGGATACAATATAGGGAGAAACAGCATGACCTTGATCACCGCCCTTTGAGCTCGTTCCAAGTGGAGCAGGTGCGTTATGGCCGCACCACCCCAGACACAGATACAATAAGCGAGAAGCGATTCACATAGAGACCTATATGTTTGAATGAGAAGCTTCATGTCTGCTACTAGGCGCAAGTTTTTAAAAGCATATAACAACTTTCTAACTCTTCTAGAAACTAGTGCAATATATAAGTCCCATTTAAGCCTATTATCAATAATCACTCCCAGATACTTTGTGGAGTCAGCCTGAGCAAGTACAGTACAGTCACACGCATTATCCTTGTATTCTACTGATGTATTACAAGGAAAGGTATGAATTTTTACCGTAAAATCTTTATGGGGGCAAGTAGCAGATAATTTGCTAAAACAAAGGTAATGTGTTTTAGAAGCATTAAGGGACAAGAGGTTGCAATATTGGAATGGAAACCGTGTCAAAAGCTTTCTGCAGGTCGAGAAAAACTCCTGCGCACCGTTCTCCAGTGTCAATATAGTTAGTTATAAGGGAAGTGATTCTAAGTACAGCGTCTTCTGTCGATTTACTACGTCTAAACCCAAATTGGTTGTTTGCTAAAAGATTGTGTGTTTCAAGAAAAGATACTAGACGTTTGTTTACTACTTTTTCCATTTTTTTAGAAAGTGTATTAAGAATAGAAATAGGGCGGTAGTTTGAAGGTTCTTTTTTATCACCTGCCTTATACACTGGAGTTACGATAGCTTGCTTAAGGCATGCAGGGAAAACTCCTTGTTCAAAGCTAAGGTTACAGACATGGCTTATTGGTTCTGCAAGTATGTGTTTGGCATATTTAACTAAAGTAGAGGTTGTGTTGTCATTACCCGGTGCAGCTCCCGATTTTAAACTAGATATAGTACTTAGAACTTCACATTCAGACGTAAGGTAAAGTGGCATTGATAGATTTGGGGAATTTTCCATACTGATATTACCAGCCAGATGCTCATCTGTTGTTTTTAGTTTCTTGAGAGTAACATCAGCAAGATTAGCACCTATCGAAGTGAAGTATTCATTAGTATTATTTAATGAATCTCTTGGTGTAGAATTGCTTGACAGGAGTTCATCACTTGGAACTATTTTGGATCTAAGATTGCAGACATCCTTTATGATGTTCCAGGTTTCTTTGATATTGCCTTTGTTGAGTTCAAGTATCCTTTTATAGTACTGTTTTTTCAGTTCCTTAACAATATTATTACACCAATTTCGATATGTCATGTAGTGTTTTCTGACGTCTTGACTATCAGATTTTTTTGCCTTTTTATGTAGCTTGTCCCTTTTATGTAATGATTTTAGAATACCTAGAGTGATCCAAGGCTTTAAAGGTCATTGAAGTCGCGGTATTGACCTGGTAGATGTAAATGTAGTGCTACAGTATTGGAGATGTTTGACTATAAACTCAGCCGCCAAATCAACCTCTCGAATATTGTAAAAAGAGGACCAATCCAAGTCTTTAAGGTAAGTCAATATGGCATCAAAATCATAGTCCGTCTTACGAATATTAGGTCGAGGTGTTTTATGCCCTTTACCAAGCAATCCACCAGCGCAGAAAAGTATCGGTGAATGGTCAGTTATTTCCGCGTCAGCAAATACAATACACTGCCAATCGCTGCTGCACTTGACCATAAAATGATCTAGACAGGTATTTGATGGCTGTCTGGTAGGGGATGTGATGCCAGGCACAAGACCGTTTGACGCTGTTATATCTAGGTATTCGCATATAGAGTTAGGGAGTGGGTTAGCAGAGATGTCAAGATTAATATCACCTGTCAGAACAATTCGCTTAGTACGAAGAGTTGGCAGTAGGCGTTCAAGTGAAGTTAAGAATTTAGTAGGGTCACTAAAGCACGGTGGTCTATAAATACAGATAATAGAAATTTCAGAACCTATCTGAGCTATAAGACAGTTGCAGTCTTCTGTTATTTCGGATTCTACTACATGGCATTTAATATTATCTTTGACGTATAATACAAGTCCATCATTTTGGTTGTAACTTTTTTGGGTACTATAGGAATTATAATGGCTTAAGTCCATAGGTGTAAAAGTTTCATTGGTCCAACATTCTGTGAGCACTATAAGGTCAATCTCAAGATTGATTTTTGAGCAGAACACCAAGAATTTATCTATGTTTTTGTTGATACTACATATATTTTGGGTAATTATAGAGAAATTACCAGTGTCTTTTTTAATGTTAAGGGATTCTGCACAAGTGGTAGGGTCAGAAATGGTTAAACACTGCGTTTTATATGTATTATCAATTTGTAATGAAAGTATATTATCAAGTGAGGCCATCTTTTAAAATAATAATGTATAAAATATATATATTAGACAATCTATTTATTTATTCTTTAAATAATTAAATGTAATCTACTTGGGCAGGATTATGAGCAATAAACAAAATTGTTATCTTTAGTTCAGAGTCAATATACAATATAGAAGCAATACTAGCCTGACGGCAAGAATAGGTATCCCACGCCGATTGCTTGTAACAATTGCTGAGTTTTGTGTATGTGTGAGTTGGTTTATCTGTATTGTTCATGTAGTATGTAGGAAGTGTATTATGAGTAGTTGTGTGAAATGCAATGCGAAAACAAAATACTGTAATAATAATAAATTAATAATTTGTGCTTAAAATTTCTTAAGTCATTTTGGTTGCGAAAACAAATCTTGTATTTATAAAGTACTAGCTTTTGCCCGCGACTTCGTTCGCGTGGACTTCAGGTTCGTCCCGTCTAGTAGCGCAAAAAATGTGTTTTTTTACGACCTCACATTAGAAACCTCAAAAATTGTAGCCTATATGTTATTCTGATGTATAAGCTATATTGTGGTAAAGTTTCATTCAAATCCATTCAGTAGTTTTTACGTGAAAGAGTAACAAACATCCATACATCCATACATCCATACATCCATACATCCATACA
The DNA here is from genome assembly GCA_963584085.1 of Pyrausta aurata. Lineage (NCBI taxonomy): Eukaryota > Metazoa > Arthropoda > Insecta > Lepidoptera > Crambidae > Pyrausta > Pyrausta aurata. The sequence goes on along the minus strand of OY757262.1, from coordinate 7,440,744 downwards.
TCCATACATCCATACTTACAAACTTTCGCCTTTATAATAGTAGTAGGATTGTATTTTTTAATTTAAAACATTTATATCATTGCACTCATAGTACATATACATACATAATACTTCATTTTAAGGACGAGTATTTAAGTTTTAAAGAAAATATGATTATTTTTAATAAAAACCTGGATGTAACGAAAAAACTCAATACTTCACTCCCAATAACAAAAGTGAGAAGACGGTTGATCACTACTAAGAATTTTAAAAAGATTACTAAACGTAACAAAGAATTTCTTCGTGCTCTTGGATTTAAAATACAAAATGCTACAAATCACAGATTTACCTCAACATGATAATTCTATCGAAAGTTATGAAATACATACATACAATCCATACAATAATAGCTTTAAAGAAAACGATGAAATCAGAATACCAATTCATCAACAAGATGTGTACCTGCTACCATCAGCAAGCTCTATTTACATCGAAGGATGTGTAAGTGTATTTTCAAAAGATGCTGCTGGAAAAATAACAAAAAAGAGGTTCAATTTGTTAACAACCCGTTTTCATTTTTATTCCAAGACATAAGATATGAATTAAATGGGGTTGAAATTGATCGCATTAAAAATGCTGGCATAACCACTACAATAAAATCATATATTTCTTTGAATGAAGGGGAAAGTAAAGCTACTGCAATGTGGGGGTGGAATGTAAACGGTCGTAAACAAAAAAGTGAGAATTTCAGTGTCATTATTCCGTCAAATAAAATACTAGGCTTTGCCGAAGATTATAATAAAATAATTGTAAATTGTAGACATGAACTTATATTACAACGAAGCAGATCTACTATGAATTGCCTGACAATGGAAACAAGTGATTATTTTGATTTAGATGTAAAAAAAATACAATGGCGTGTTCCGCATGTACGAGTTGCTGATCGTGATAGATTATTGTTACTCAAGTTATTAGAAAAAGATCGACCACTGCAACTAGCGTTTCGAAACGGGATTTATATGAGTATCCAGTATTACCTAAAACCACAAAACATTCTTGGTCTATAAAAACAGCTTCTCAGTTAGAGAAACCGAGATATGTTATAATAGGTTTACAGACAAATAGAAATAATATTGCTACTAACAGCTCTTCTGTATTTGACCATTGTAAAGTGACAAATGTTAAATTGTTTCTAAATTCTCAATATTATCCGTATGACTCACTAAACCTGAAATTTGACAAAGATAAATATATAAATAAATATAAATATATAAATTCGATGGCTTAGCGCACACTTGTTCTAATTACAAAAAGTTGATTTTTCAGTAGAGCGTTTTAAAGTTGAAGCACAAATAATACAAAAACCGTCAATGATATGGAAATCATAGCTTAAGTTTTCTATCCTAAAACACCGGGTTGCACTCCGGGACTTAACAACTAACACCCACAGAAAGAAAATCTGTTCAGCCTGCGGATAGTGACTGCTTCGTCGAAGTTAGTGTCGGTGTCTGTGAATTGACATGGGAATCATTTGTTTGCTGACCGTGTCTTTCCTGGGTAGCCTTTTTGCAGCGGTAACCGACATTCACGCGGGCGGAGCCGCGGGCGACCGCTAGTATTTTATAAAATAAAATAAAAAATAGACGTGGTTAGTTTCAAATTAAATACAAAAAAAAGATCATTATGTTTATTATAAAAGTATATTATTTTCTAGACACCATTTATAAAGACAAGATACATTTTTTAACGCACATATTTTGTTGTGATATAAACATCTAAAAATATCGGATGGTGAAGTATAATTTTCATACAATCTCGTTAAACTAGGACAATTCTTATCTTCTAAGTTATACACCTTATCACTTTGTAAAATATTTTTTAACCAAATAACTTTTTTGGAACCTTTAGTAAAAATACATTTGTTTTTAAAAAAATCACTTATGTAAACCCTATAATTAAAATATGGGACATATCTTTCATTCCAAGTTATTCCTCTGTTTCTTTCCATCCAACTTACTTGGAACCGCTCTGTTTTAGTTAAATTATAAAACGGGTATGGTGGTTTTATTAAGATTACAAAGATACGCTCTGCATTTTGAATTGCTATTTCTTTTGGTATAAACTCATTATTTTCATTTTTAAAACCTTGTACATTGACGATAGCATTCATGATAATTTTCGCACTATGTTACTTAACGGTCTGTACTCAAACAGACGATCGTTTATGATCAAACAGTAGGCTGTTGTGTTATCTGGTATATCTTCCGAACTTTCAATTTCTACCCGAACGTCAACTGGTCCGGTTTTAGGGTTCCGTAGCCGAATGGCAAAAAACGGAACCCTTATAGTTTCGTCAAGTCTGTCTGTCTGTGTGTCTGTCTGTCTGTCTGTCCGTCTGTCTGTCCGTCCGTATGTCACAGCCACTTTATTCTGAAACTATAAGCATCACATAGCTGAAACTTGGTAGGTAGGTGTATTTTGTTCACCGCTTTCTGATTCAGATACAAAAAGTAAGAAAAAATAATATTTAAGGGGGGCTCCCATACATGAAACTAAAACCTAAAAATTTTTTTTACTCAAACCTATGCGTGTGGGGTGTCTATGGATAGGTATTTTAAAATGATGTAGAGGTTTCTAAAACCATTTTTTCTAAAAATGTAAGGTTTGAGATATAGACGCTTCCAAAGTGGTAAAATGGGCGTCCCCCCACCTCTAACTTTTGAACTAAGAAAGTGAAAATTTTGAAAAAAATATATGATGTGGATCTCAACAAAAACTTGCAACGAAAATTGGTTTGAAGGAGATCGAACTAGTAGTTTTTGAGATATTGCACATTTTTATCAACCGCAAATATAACTTTGTCTTTCATACAAACACTATGAAAAACAAAGTTATTTTTGCCGTCGCAATATATTGTGATGTTTTCGTTAAGTGAAAGAAAGTAAGTGGACCCTGAATTCAGTTAAAGGTGGCACGGAACCCTCAGTGCGCGGGTCCGACACGCACTTAACCGGTTTTTAGTGAATCATTTTGTCGGGAACAGTCAATAACAAACAGTGGTGCTTTTTTTTTAATGTGAATATATCGATGGCATAGCGCACACTTGTACTAACTACAAAAATTGCGATTTTTACTTTTTTACTGCAATCTGTATTAATTGACGTGCTCTACCGTTTGCACCTACCCACGTGACGATATTCCATCTCTTTCTACCAAAAACCCAGTGTCACTGCTGTATCAAGTAACAATTGGTAATGACCAAAAGTATTAAAATCCTTTATTTTTACTAATCTACAGGGTGACCCCGAAAACAATCGACAAACTTTAAGGGTAGGTTGTATTACGGATACTTATGCATTTTGTGAAATCAAATGAAAAATCGTAAGTGTTGAACCTGTCATAGTGTTTTTGCACTAGCCAGACTTAAAGTCCATAAATAAGCATAATACAAATTAAAAACAACCAAAATCAAGCTTACAAAGTAACACTCATAAAATATTACATTATACGTGCTAAGCACTTTTGTTCACAAGTGTCGCATTGCAATAAATGGCATGTTTATAATAACAATATCTCTATGAAGCGGGATAGTGCTAAGCAAATATAATCTTTATCTCAATCGCATAAAGCGTACGGTGCGCAAGATTCGCCCCACCCACACGCTAGGACTTTGATCCCGCCGCGCGCCCCGGGGCGTCCCCCGTAAACAGAAAAAATCCGTTCAGTTGCCGCGCGACCGTGACCTAATTAGGCGAATTTGCGATAAGTATCGCAGTGACCTTCGTTGGATTGCAGTGAAGTGATAGTGCATGATTCGTCATTATGTCGTACTCTAACCGCGAGCTTTTTTATGGTTAGTGTGTACTCACAGACAAATGACCTCCGACTCCGAGAAACACAGAGACGTTTTCGTCAGATGCATCCAGTCACTCAAATCCCATACGAGGAACGAATATTCAGTGCTACGCAGAACTTACTCGATTTTGACCAAAAGGCTAGGGGTAGAGGGCCAGTTTACCCACAGCACCTTTATCGACAGATACGGCTTTATTTTCGTGCAAATCCATACACGTAGCTCTGGTAAGTTAATTTTGATAGATGTTTTTATTTTTATTTTGTAAATTTTATTCATAATACACGTTGTAAAAAAGCCCGCGTAATACGAATACGAATACCTACGGGGCGTAAAACTGTAGGTATGCATCGTCATCGTACAGTTGCGTACAAAACGTGTTGGCCAAAATGTATAATAGCATATTGTTTTGTTTTAATGTACTGCTCCGTTCACGCTAATATTTTTATTTCTTTATCAATACTATTGATGGAACATCCTCTTAAATTTTGTCGACTGATTTCAAATTCACCCTGTAGTACGAAAAATCAATAAGTGATATAAACATTCCCTCACTTTGTACAAGTTAGTGCACAAGAATATTAAGTACATTTACGATATATTATCTTACATATTACCGACAATACAAACGTTGTAAGTGCATTTAATACTAGAACAAATCTAACGTTTGCAACTATTTTTAAGTGCACAAATGTGCTAAGTCGCTTTGATACAGAAAAATTGTTGCTTACAAAATTATTGATAATCACTTATCTAATAATTACAGTTATTTAATAAGCAAAATTAGGTCAAAACAATGAAACTACGTAAAATTAATTATCCCAGCCGTGTACTCGCCATTTTGACGCTCTCTAATTATTTTATGTTCTATCCTGCACAATATATTTTGAGTCGGTACAATGTGTTTTTTAAAATCCTTGATTGGATAAAAAAATCGATACAACAAGAAGCTACAAAAAATATTCTTGTGCACTAAACACCAGAACTCTAAGAATGTAAGAAAGCCTACAAGAACTGGACCGCAGACCGGCAGTCACCGATATCAAATGGCACATCTGCATTGGTAGTATACGTGAAAAGAGAAAATTCAGAGAAGAGATAGAAGAAAGAGACGACTTTGTCATGATGTACTATGTATAAAGGAGAAGTCGCATTTTTTTATATTAACTTATCAGTACACACGAAAATATGGACAGTTATACAAGTGTTCGCACCGGTGGAACAATGAAGATACTTTATATGAGAATCTGTATGAAGTAACAATAGCACATGCCAATAATAACCTAATAATAATGGGGGACTTAAACGCTCAAGTCAAGGCAACATGGTGAAGATCGCAATCTCGGCAAATACGGCAACAGAAAAGGAAGTAACAACGGACACAAAGTGGTAAAGTTCCTATTAAAGAACAATTCTACATTACTAAACTCTGTTTTCAACAAAAATCATTTTACAAAGTGGACTTAGTGTGTGGAATATCACCCAATGGCAAGATCAAGAACAAAATTGGCTATATTATTTCAAACTCCGGTCAGGTCGATACTCCAGTCTGCCATACCTTAGTTATGGACCAACATAAACAAAGACATTTGAAAAGCTTACTTCACATATCTTTTGAAGATGGCTACATCTAACCTACCAACAATAGACAAATACTTGTACAACAAAATATTACTTAAGAATAAAAACTAGCATCTTCGACCACATACATACAAAACAATTAATCAGTATAACAAGCCTATATTTATGGCATTCATAGGCTATGCCAAAGCTTTATGACAGTCATAATGAATGACCACATTTATGGCAAAACTTAAAGGAGCAGGGAATAAACAAAGTGTACATAAATAATAAAGATGTAAGTACTCCCTTCAAAATAAATAGAGGAGTTAGACGGGGGGTTCGCTATTGCCTAAGCTCTTCTTAGCTGTTCTAGAGCAAATTTCAGGAAAATTTTCTGGGTCAATCTTGGCTTGAATATTAATGGATCTCGTCTAAATCACCTCCGCTTTGCGGACAATCTAGTAATACTAGAAGAAGATCCCTCTTTGTTAAATCAAATGATCTATAATCTAGCAGACAAAAGCTCTGAAGTCGGACTAGAAATGAACCCAAAAAATACCAAGATTATGACAAATAGAGAAGAGGTCGAATAATCATAAATGGATTGCCCCTGGATGGAATATGTGTACCTCTGCCTCTCAATATCTCTCAATGACCAGATGCACAAAAGCGATCTCTTTGTCCATCTGGTCATTGGAAAAGGATAACTAATAGCTGGAAAATATACTGGAGTCTGAAAGAAATAATGAATAACAATGAACTAAATATGCACATAAAAGCAAAAACTTTCAACACATGCATTCTTCCATCAATGACATACGGCTACGAGACTTAGAAATAGAACAATGGAAAGAAGCTAGTTAGGCGTAAAATTAAGGGATAAAATAATGAGCTAGGAAAACAGAAAGAAAACCAAGCTCAAGGATGTGCTCTCTTTTATATAGATCATCTGAAGTGGGGCCACCGGGTCACGTGCTGCGCTGCACAATGAACAAATCGAGCAAGCAGGTCACTCTCTAGTATCCAAGAGATGGCGCCAGAAAGCCGGGACGATATGAATGAATATAGCAAGATGACTCAGGCTGACCTTGGGACCACACTGGACGAGAGTGGCATCAGACAGGGTCCAATGGAAACAGTTAGAGGAGGTCTGTGCCAAAAGACACCTAGTTACGGGACATTTTGTAAAGTAATGAAGGTGTAAAGTATGTCATTCGGAAATTAAATTCTTATCTTATCTCATTTTATCTTTTTCTGTTGTATTAGTAAATATTTAACATATTTTTATTATGATAAGTACCTGTTTCTCTACTAGAATAACAGCCCCGCTCCACTTAGTACATTCGTGCATTCAAATTTTTAAATTTAAGGGTTCAAATGTACTAAGTGAGGGGGGCTAGCAAGTAATTCCACAGATATTGTTATCAATTTGACGTATATTCATTATGAAATTTACTTATTTGTAGAACCAAAGAACATGTCTTATTATTTAATGAGATTTTATTGTAGAGCTTCTCTATACACAACATTTGACGTTACATTATTTTCTGGTAACAAAATATACTGATGCTCGGGAGCCCCGACCCCATGCGTAAAACATTCTTTTCGTAAATAAATTCCTACTAATTTGAATGTTTGGCCCAGGGATTTGTTTATCGTGAGTGCGAAAGAAATTTTTACTGAAAATCGCGCCGCGCGGGTACCTTACTCATAGATCTAAACTCCCCCTCCCACACGCTCACCGGGCCTTGGTAAAGCCTACTTCGCAACGGGCCGGCCGTGCAGCAGAAATCGTAATATGTATTTTAATTTCGCTATAACTTCAGAACCAAACGTCCAATTTAATATCGCTATAACTTCAGAACCAAACGTCCAATTTTAATCATTTAAAGACCAAATATTATTTACATTAACTGTACTTAGTGATGAAATAATTAATTTTGATAAGGATTAATAGCATGAGTAAAATAAACGCGTTTAAATGTAGTCCAAAAAATAATCAAGATTTTTCAATAAAAAAAATTGTTCTTGTGCCTCACCCGACATAGATAGGTATAGTATGTCGCGGACTTTTTTGTAGATATTTATAAGATCTACAATTCCTTAGAACATTTTATGGTTCTATCTTTAATAGTTTAGGCAGGGTACGCAAAATAAGTAACTGTTTTGGTTGATTTTTTACACCTTGTGTCCGAAAAACCCTAATATCTTACGGAACCCTATTTTTGTTCAAAATTAAATATATCCTATATTACTCGTGGATAATGTAGCTTTCGAATGGTGAAAGAAATTTCAAAATCGGTCCAGTAGTTTATGAGCCTATTCATTACAATCAAACAAACAAACAAACAAAGTTTTCCTCTTTATAATATTAGTGGAGATGGTAGGTACACCAACAGCATGCAAAGACAACATTAGTAACAAATAATTAAGGTATTATTCTTTAAATCTATAGATATTCTTAAAATAATTAAGGTATTATACTGTAAATCTTCCTAAGAATAAATAAATAAATAAATAAATAAATAAATAAATAAATAAATTAAAGGTATACACATCATTGGCAGGAAAACTACAAAGTTACACTAGTACAAAAACATTAATTTTTATTAATTAAACCTGCATTTAAGACTGAAATACGCGATTTAATTTTATTTACTGTAAGAAATGAATACTGAAAAGTTAGATATTGAGGTATCTGACTACTCACCGTCGTTTACTTATTTCTTGGTCCATCTTTTCATTTCATTTCTCGTTAAATTCTTCACGTAATTATTATATTGCGTTGAGTCGTTGTCCTCTGATTGGTCAAGTAGGTAACTGAGATGAACGAAAACTGAAATGTCTTTGTACAGACAGAATGACTTTTAAGGACCGCGCGCAAAATACCGTCACAATAACGTCAGTTGCAGGCTCAATTGGGGTTACTGACAAAACACAATTTGTTAGGAGCAGCGATTGAAGTTTTTTTTCGTCAAAAATTGAACATAACTTTTTTCCTACTTAATATTTTCTCAATATGTTTTCACAGAAATGCTTAGAATTCAACGCGGATTTAACTAAAATATAAATAATGTTCCAATAAACCTTAATTAAGGAAATAAATTTCAGTTACACCAAAAATTTTTTGTACTCTTGATAGTTACACTAACTTTACATAATATTTTTTGAAAGAACTTAGGACAAATTGGTGTAAGTGTGCTCAAAAATTAAAATCGTTAAATACATTTTGGTGCACTGGCTGGTTTTTATGTACTTAGTTGCTTTATAATTTGGGTAAAAGTATTAAAATCAAGGGAATTAACTGAAAAAACATCCTGTTGCCATTTACACTAGTTTGTTTATTTTACTATAGTTCTAAGAAAAACGTAGAATTATTTGAATAAAACACTATTATATTAATAGAAAAAACTATCATTTATTGAGAAATAAAAAAAAAGTTATAAGCTTCTGGAATTTGCTTTGGAAATCTATGAAAATAAAAACAAAAACTTCTTAATAGAAATGAACTTGTGACGAAGGTCCCTTTCGGCTAGCTCGGCCTGAGTCCTTCGTCAGCATACAGATACTTGGCTCTGCCCTTGCCTAACGGGAGGGAGAGATGTGTACCTAATGATTGCAGGGAAACCGTGAATGAAACCACTCATATAGTAAATACGGTTCTATTCTGGATAGTGCTAACAACTAGGTGTACAATCCTTACCTTAACTAGTGTTAACCTTAATTACTCTAGTGCCACTGAACTTATCTACGGAATTCCTTATCGAAAGGCGAAACTTATGTTACGCGAACGTACTCGGCGTCGAAACGGTTGTATCGGTTTATTCGCGGCGTAGTTAGTAGCTACGGGATCTAGGGATCGGGATCGGGTTCGGTCTTTAGGATGAGGAGGTGGGGTAACCCTGGTCGCACGTTAACTAGCCTAACTGCCTGGAGGTCGGCGAACGCTCAGCCGCCGACTAGCCCCTGGCCTAAACCCCAGGAAGGTCAGCGAAAACTCGGCCGCCGACTCCTCCTACCCCAGATCCCAGGAGGTCAGCGAAAGCTCAGCCGCCGACTTGCCCCTGGGTCCAGAGTCTCGGACGCCCCAACCCAGACAAGAGAATCCTAACTGCCTGGAGGTCAGCGAACACTCTGCCGCCGACTAGCCCCTGGCCTAAGCCCCCGGAAGGTCAGCGAAAACTCAGCCGCCGACTCCTCCTACCCCAGATCCCAGGAGGTCAGCGAAAGCTCGGCCACCGACTTGCCCCTGGGTCCAGAGTATCGGACGCCCCCACCCAGACAAACGAATCCTAACTGCCTGGAGGTCGGCGAATACTCCGCCGCCGACTAGCTCCTGGCCTACAATCCCCAAACCCTGGTAACACTACTTGGGAATCCAAGAGGTCAGCGAATGCTCCGCCGCCGACTAGCCCTTGGTTGGAGAAAGGATGTTAGGAGGGAGGGGGCAGCATTCGCCAGAGACCGGAGAGCAATACTCGCGCGCCTACTTGTTGCCTCTACGGCCGGGCTCCAACGAATGCCGCTCCGTTCGGCCGCGCAGCGCGTTATAAAGCTTTGCGGGGTGGTTGCGGGGTATAGGGGGGAGATCGCGTTGCACGCGGCCCGCGCGTGCTTCGCGCGCCTACGTCATCAGTGTGTGTCATTGTGGCGGTGCTCGGTTATTGTGTGCGTTATGCTGTCTAGCACCGTCACACTCCCTCCCTTGTTTTGGAGATTTTAACGTGTAAAAATCCCGAAAGTCAGGGTCGGACATGGTGACGTGTGTCGCTTTGTTATGATTCAAATATAGATATGTAGATAGACAGAAAATTCTCTACTGTAAGTAACATTAATGAAGTTACAAGGTCATTTTACGGGAATTTACAATTTAGACGGTCCTATCGCTGTTAGCGATCTCTTCCAGACAACCTTTCGGTATACTTATATTGTGTGTTTAATCTTACGGTATTTATCCTACTCTTTATATGTTGATAAGTTTCGCCTTTCGGGTTCTGTTTTAGTTCATTAATATTATGTTTTTGTGTATAGTTTCGCCTTTCGATATGTTTGTTACATCTGATCGGGTTTGCCTATCTAAATTAAGTTTTAGTGACTAAGTAGCATGGCTTGTAACCGGGTAAAGGATAAAAGAAAAAAAAACTAAGTTTGACCTTACCTTTTATTCTATGTTGTATCTCTAGATACAGTGAGTTGAACTAAAGTTTAATAATTTACTTAAATCTATATGTTAACACATTAAATGCATTACCTACTACCATTATTCACTCACATTCTTGGCGGTAAACGTAAACTTTTTGGGGTTTGATCAACACAAATACAATATCATTAACGGGGTAAATGAATACCTTAACCTAGGGTGTTAGCTTTGACTGAAACATCTTGGTTATAATTAACAGGTTTCAATCTAAATCTCTTTAAGTATTATAGGCTTGGTTACACTGTGATTGTTAAAATACTATTTTAATTGAGTATAAAGTATTTGTTACGGATTTATGACATTATTCAATGCGTTTACGTTTCACGAGTTATCGGAGTGGGACTGCAACTACCTATTTGTAAAGAGCTTCGATCTCCGCAGGGCTGCGGTGATAGCTCGTAGGTATCATTAACATTCCTCGTCCGGAAACCCGTGTTATGTCAATCTTTTATTACATGAAAGCTTGTTTACTTCGAATAATGTAATGTTTAGATAAGATGTATATAAATTTTTGTTTTATTACTTCTTAAGATCTGTATTTCTACATAATTTTGTTTATTAACATTATTATTTATTTATGTTTGCATTATTGTACACTCTGTTAAACGTTAACAATCTAAAAATATAATGGGTAAATGATTTACATAGTTGTTGTACTTGTTCAGTTTACTCTGCGGTAACTACTTATATTGTTATGTGACTAGCTTAGGTTTAACTTATACGCTAACCGCGTAGCGGTTGAACTAGGCTTTGTTTACATAGTATGGCGTAAAGATTTCAGTCTTACTTTTGTACTTGAAGAAATTTATGTACTTGTTATGTTATTTATTAATTATTTTATTACTTACGGTTTTTGAATTTTCGCAATATCCAATGATAAATGTCTTCAAGTATTGCCGGAGGGCCCTATGTTAGGTAGGAGCTCACTTATTTATCACATTTAAATGTCCTTAAGTTTTTGCGCTTTCACTTCACTTTGGTTGAATACATATTTCTATGACCTATGTTTATTATAAATATTGTTTTTAGGTTAGGGTGTTGCTTGTTTTGGGACTAGGGAGATCGAAAACACTATGTTTGAGAAGGGGGATTCGCCTTGTGGGGGGGGTCGGTCCTTCAAGGCGGGGTCTTGGCTTTCCGGTACGCTGTCGCTTGTGGCCTCTTTTCCTTTTGTGGTCGGTTGGTTTCTTGTCTTCGTCCACCAGCTCCACTCCCAGTAATTCCGGCCATCCTTCCAGGTCGGACTCGTCGTAGGTGCAAACGCTCCCGGGCGGCGTGGGGAATAGGTCCGGCGTTGGTTGCGGTTCGGCTAATTGAACGGGCATGTTTTTCTTTATTATTATTTGTGTGGCTGTTCCAGCGGCCACCCTGCTCGTCTCCATGGTTCTAATGATCCCCGTTGGGACTTGTTGAGGTCTTGTTCTCTTACGCGATGTGGGGTCCATGATCGGTCTTTATTAATTTGCGTGGCCTGTTATCACGGGGTCCGGCGGATCAATGGTGGGTCGTGCGATGTGATGTTTTTATTAGGGATTTCGTAGGTATCTACGGTCTGTGTGCATTCTAGTACCTATGTTGTTTTGAACCGGTATCCCGTTGGATAGTTTGGCCGTAGCTTGCGTTATCTATTTCTTTTTTTTGTTTGCGGTTTGATTTATTTACCTTCTGTTGTATTATTTATTATGTGGTCAAAATAATACAAATGGCGGACCTCGTGGTTAGGAACTTTCTACCAGTCAACCCTTGGATGGTTAATGACCGATCCTCGTATTGTTTATTATAATTATTATCTTATTCGTAGAATGGCTTAAGGTCTTTGACGTGTGCGGTAATGTTTGTTTTCTTTGTTTTCGGGTCGTGTAATATGAATATGACTGGAGATTTTCGTGATGTTATTATATAAGGGCCGACGTATTTTGGGGCTAGTTTGGCGCAATAGTGTTTGTTTGCGTCAGATAGCGTGAAGTTGCGTCTCATTACTTTCTCACCTATTTGCGGCTGCCAATCTTTTCTTGTTTTATCGTAATGCTGTTTCTGCTGTTGGGAGGCTATGTTTTGGTTTTTTCTGACGACTTCGTATAGTTGCGTTCTGTTTTGTTGTTTTTCTAATTGTGGTATAGGGAGTTCGTTTCTGTCTTTTGGTGCTCTTAACTCCTTGCCGAATAGCAAAAATGCCGGTGTGAATTTGGTTGAGTCGTGTCTTGACGTGTTTATTGCGAAGTTGAGTTCTGGTAGATATTCGTCCCATTTTTTGTGGTTTTCGTTAACGTACGTTGCAATCATTGTTTCGAGTGTTCTGTTTACTCTTTCTGTCGGGTTCGCTTGTGGTGCGTATGGTGCTGTAAAACGGTGGTTTATGCCGTACTTGTTCAGTTCGTCTTCGAATTGTTTGCTGGTGAACTGTCTGCCGTTGTCTGTCAGCAGTGTCTCCGGGCATCCGTATCGCATAACTATGCATTCTTTAAATGCTTTACTTACGGTTTTTGATGTAGCGGTCCTTAATGGTTTAATCTCGGTCCACTTGGTGAACTTGTCGTGGAAGACAATTATCCAGTTGTGGCCATTTGACGATCGGGGTAACGGGCCTATCAGGTCTGCGCATACTATACTCCAAGGCTTTTCTGCGTTTTGGATGTGTATTAGGCCTGCTTGTTTTTGTTGCGGTTTTTTGTGAGCTTGGCACGTCTTGCATATTTTCACGTATTTGGCTACATCTTTGTACATACCCGGCCAGTAGTATCGTTGTGCTACTCTGCTCAGTGTCTTGGCTGTTCCTTGGTGCCCTGCTGTTGGTGTGTCGTGGTTGTCCTTCAGGATACCTTCTTTTTCCGATGGTGATACACATAGACGCCATTCTGAGTCAGGTTGTAATCTTGGGCCGTATTTGAAGTTCTTGATCCTGCGGTATAGCTTGTTGTTTTCTAGTTTGTATTCGTCGTTTTTTCCTGTTCGTACTTCAAGTATTTTTCTTTCTAGCCAGTCGTTCTCCTTGTCTTCTAGTTCGAGTATGGGATTTCGGGATAGCTCGTCGGCTATTTTGTTTTGTACTCCTGGTCTGTATTCGATCTCGAAGTCGTATTGTTGTAACTCCAGTGCCCAGCGTGCTAATCTTCCTGATGGGTCTTTAATAGTGTTTAACCATTTTAGTGCTTGGTGATCTGTTATTACTGTAAATGTGTAACCTTCTAGAAACGGTCTCATTTTCCTTATTCCCCATATCACTGCCAGGCATTCTTTTTCTGATGTTGAGTACTTTTTTTCGGCTGGTTTTAGTGTTCTGCTAGCATACATGATTGGGTACTCCATTCCGTTTATTTTCTGTAATAGTACGGCTCCCAGGCCTATGTCGCTCGCGTCTGTTTGGAGTATGAACGGTTTAGTAAAGTCTGCTCTCTTTAGTATCTTATCTTCAGTGATGATATCTTTTATGCTGTTGAAGGCTTCTTCTTGTTTTGTGTCCCACACGAACTTAGTATCTTTTTTTAGTAGTGATAGTATTGGGTTTAGGATTTCTGAATAGTTTGGTAGGAACTTCCTGTACCATGATGTCATCCCTATTAATCTTCTTACCTCTTTTAGTGTTGTTGGTGGTTTGAGTTGTTTGATTGCCTTTATCTTTTCTATGTTCATCTTGATTCCGTTTTTGTTAACGACGTGGCCTAGGTATTCCACTTCTGGCTTGCAGAACTCACTTTTCTTTTTATTTATTTCTAGTTGTGCCTCTCTTATCCTTTTGAAGATTGTTTTTAGGTGTTCCAAGTGACTTTCGTAGGTCGGGCTGCATATGATTATGTCATCTAAGTAGACGTATGCGTTTGGTTCGAGTTCAGGTCCTATGACTGTGTCTAGGAGTCTTTGGAATGTGGCTCCGCTCGAATGAAGTCCAAAAGGCATTACCTTAAACTGGAAAAGTCCTCTACCTGGCACGGTGAACGCTGTTATTGGTTTGCTTTCTTCTTTTAATTTTACGTTCCAGTACCCGTTTTTAAGGTCGATTTTTGAGAAGTACTTTGCGTTTCTTAGTTTGTCTAACGTGTTATCTATTTGTGGTAAGGGGTATGCATCTTTGTGTGAGATTTCGTTTATCTTTCGGTAGTCCACGCAGAATCTGTACTCGCCACTAGCTTTCTTTGCCAGTACGACTGGGGAGCTGTATGGGCTGTTTGATGTTTCGATTACTCCGTCTTTCAACATGTCGTCCACGAAGTTGTTGATTATTTCTTGTATTTTCGGGTTTTTAGGATGATATTTTTGTTTTACTGGTTTGTTATGGGTTAATCTTATTTCGTGCTCTATCCAGTTGTTACCTTTTGGAGTTTTGTCGCATTTTTCGTACTCGTCTTTGATCAGGTTTTCTAACTTTTCTCTTTGTTCTTCTGTTAGTGTGGTTTCTTGTTCGGTGGTGACTGAATCGTTTGTTGTTACTTTTGGTTCTGTTTGTTTTATCGCGTTTATGTGTTGTTCTGGCCACATCAACTTGACTCCGATTTTGTTCAGGATGTCGACTCCAATTAATGTTTTTGTTATTTCCGGGTGATACAGCATTTGGTGATAAACTTGGTTTTCTCTTATATTCAGTTTTATAGATAATGCTTCTCTTATTTCCATCTTTTCGCCGTTGGCTGTTTGTGCGGTTTCCTTTACCGTCTTTGGTTTTATCCCTTTTGAGACGCAGTCTTCGTAGATGGTTTTGTTTATGTATGATTTTGTCGCACCTGTGTCCAGCAGGGCTTCGTATTTGCTTCCTAGTATTTCGATATCTACGAATGGGCGGCCATCTCTCCGATTTCCTGTCGTTTCAGCCGTCATCGATTGTATTTGATTCTTGCTTCGTCTGCAACAGTGTATGCTGAGTGTGCCAATCCTTCCGCACCCTCCGCAGAATATTACCTTTCGGCCCCTGCAGTCGTTTGATCTGTGGCCGGGTTTACCGCAGTTCCAGCAGCAAGTGTTGGAGTTGAAGTTATGTATGTATCTAGTTTCTGACCTTACTTCTTGGTGACTTTCTTTGGGGTGGTTATTTTGCGAGTTGGGCTGCGTGGCTTCGGCTCTTGTGTTCGTTCTTCCTACAGGTTTGTGGTTGTATGCGGATTGGCGGTCTGCTGTTACGTGTTCATAGTCTTTGGCCAATTGTGTCAGGTGGTGTACTGAGTCAAACTCTGTTCTCTTTATGTAGTATTTGTACTTCGCGTTCATGTTTTCGTATATTCTGTTTAGTTTATCTTCTTTGGACATGCCTCCGTGTCTCCTCATCAGTGTTTGCATATTTATTAAGTAGTCGGTGAACTTCTGGTTGTAATACTGTGTTGTTGTGACTATTTTCCTCGTTAGGTCTGATTTGTAGTTGTTCGGCATAAACGTTACCGTGAAGCACTCCATAAATTCTTCCCAAGTCGTCCAATTAAGTATCTTTATTGTTTCTGTACCATAGCACAGCCTTACCTCTTAGCAGTCTTGGCAGCATTTTAAGTACCTTCTCTTTTGGCATTTCGCTAGTCTCCATCATCTCGTCCAATCTCTCTAAAAACTCCATCGGGTCGTCATACGTGTCGAAGCTTATATTCCACTTTGCTACGGCGCACTCATTTTGACCTTGTGTATGTGCCATGTCTTGGTTTGCTTGTTTCTGTGATTCCTTTGTTGATTCTCCGGTTGACATCTCTGTGTCTTTATACTCTGTGTCTGATTCGGGATCGTCGTTGTCGTCGTCGTCGTTGGGGTAGTCGTGTGACTGGGAGGAGCGTGGTGGTTGTGGCTGGCCTTCGGTTGTGGCTTCTGTTTCTTCTCTCACGGCTTCTGCCAATTTCTGGCGCAAGGTTTTTACGGAAGATTCTGTTGTTTCTATGTTTCTTAGTCTACACTGATATTCTAATTCGTTTTTCTTAAGGTGGTAGATCCATGAAGTGGGCATTTGATGATTCTAGGGACTCCTCAAAGCGTCGCGCTCTTTCGGCCCTGATGCCTGGGTGCGACGGTTTGGTTAGTACCTGGTTTCCCTGGCTATTTCGTGAGTTTTTTCGTTGGGCGCCAATGTGACGAAGGTCCCTTTCGGCTAGCTCGGCCTGAGTCCTTCGTCAGCATACAGATACTTGGCTCTGCCCTTGCCTAACGGGAGGGAGAGATGTGTACCTAATGATTGCAGGGAAACCGTGAATGAAACCACTCATATAGTAAATACGGTTCTATTCTGGATAGTGCTAACAACTAGGTGTACAATCCTTACCTTAACTAGTGTTAACCTTAATTACTCTAGTGCCACTGAACTTATCTACGGAATTCCTTATCGAAAGGCGAAACTTATGTTACGCGAACGTACTCGGCGTCGAAACGGTTGTATCGGTTTATTCGCGGCGTAGTTAGTAGCTACGGGATCTAGGGATCGGGATCGGGTTCGGTCTTTAGGATGAGGAGGTGGGGTAACCCTGGTCGCACGTTAACTAGCCTAACTGCCTGGAGGTCGGCGAACGCTCAGCCGCCGACTAGCCCCTGGCCTAAACTCCAGGAAGGTCAGCGAAAACTCGGCCGCCGACTCCTCCTACCCCAGATCCCAGGAGGTCAGCGAAAGCTCAGCCGCCGACTTGCCCCTGGGTCCAGAGTCTCGGACGCCCCAACCCAGACAAGAGAATCCTAACTGCCTGGAGGTCAGCGAACACTCTGCCGCCGACTAGCCCCTGGCCTAAGCCCCCGGAAGGTCAGCGAAAACTCAGCCGCCGACTCCTCCTACCCCAGATCCCAGGAGGTCAGCGAAAGCTCGGCCGCCGACTTGCCCCTGGGTCCAGAGTATCGGACGCCCCCACCCAGACAAACGAATCCTAACTGCCTGGAGGTCGGCGAATACTCCGCCGCCGACTAGCTCCTGGCCTACAATCCCCAAACCCTGGTAACACTACTGGGGAATCCAAGAGGTCAGCGAATGCCCCGCCGCCGACTAGCCCTTGGTTGGAGAAAGGATGTTAGGAGGGAGGGGGCAGCATTCGCCAGAGACCGGAGAGCAATACTCGCGCGCCTACTTGTTGCCTCTACGGCCGGGCTCCAACGAATGCCGCTCCGTTCGGCCGCGCAGCGCGTTATAAAGCTTTGCGGGGTGGTTGCGGGGTATAGGGGGGAGATCGCGTTGCACGCGGCCCGCGCGTGCTTCGCGCGCCTACGTCATCAGTGTGTGTCATTGTGGCGGTGCTCGGTTATTGTGTGCGTTATGCTGTCTAGCACCGTCACAAACTTTCAGATGTTTTCTGACAAATAATTAACACAGGTAATTGCATCAGGTTTCATGGAATGTTTAGTTTTGATAGATTTTACGTCTTTTTAGGGTTCCGTAGCCGAATGGCAAAAACGGAACCCTTCTAGTTTCGTCAAGTCTGTCTGTCTGTCTGTCTGTCCGTCCGTATATCACAGCCACTTTATTCTGAAGCTATTAGCATCACACCGCTAAAACTTGGTAGGTAGGTGTATCCTCTTTACCGCTTTCCGATAAGGTACAAAAAAATTTAAAAAATGATATTATGGGGGGGCTCCCATATATGAAACTAAAACCAAAAAAAAATTTTTTACTCAAACCTATACGTGTGGGGTGTCTATGGATAGGTCTTTCAAAATGACATTGAGGTTCCTCAAACTATTTTTTCTAAAAGTCTAACGTTTGAGATATAGACGCTTCCAAAGTGGTAAAATGGGCGTCCCCCCCCATCTAACTTTTAAACTAAAGAAGTGAAAATTTTGAAAAAAAAAAAAATATGTAGATCTCAATATAAACTTTCAATGAAAATAATATAAACTTTAAATGGTTTGAGCGAAATCGAACTAGCAGTTTTTGAGATATAGCACATTTTTATCAACCGCAAATATAACTTTGTCTTTCATACAAACACTATGAAAAACAAAGTTATATTTGCGGTCAACAAAATATTGTGGCATTTTGGCTAAGTGGAAGTAAGAATCCCTAATTCAGTTAAAGTTGGCACGGAAACCTCAGTGCGCGAGTCGGACTCGCACTTGGCCGGTTTTTTCTTCATCGTAGCAATCCTGATCTTTGACACATCGCCGCTTCTCACAAAAAGTATACAAAAACGAAATTTTTGCGAAATCGAGTTATATATACAGAAATACTCAGGATCACCTAATGTTTCTCTTCAATAGTGACTAAAAAGGCTACTTCGCAAAATCGCTGCTAGGGGATCTAATGTTTAGTTTTGAATTGGCGCGATTTTGCATCTTTTTCGCACAAAAAGAAATCATTTTTCAGTTTAGACAAAGCATCCGTGGAATCAACGTAGTATTTTCTCATAAAAAATAAAAAATAACGAAATTACAACCTAAAGGTAAGTTATAATTCTCTTTAATACTATATTATATCGTATTTGAATGGTATTTGTGATAAAAGTGGCCTCACATTTAGCCAAATCTTTTCAGAAAGACAATACATACTAAAAATTATGCAGTTTTTACGATAAAATATTGAACTAATAAACTGTATTATTTATGAATTGTTTAGTTTTGACGAAAAAAATATCTGGAAATAGAAGATACTTTTTTAAATTGTATAGTTTAAAAATGGTAAAGATGACAAATCTAATAAGACTATTTCGAAATTACTTCCATTGGAGTTAGGCCATGGAGAAGGAGTAGATCACATCCTGGCCAAGCAAGTGGTCTGTAGAATGATCTTAAGTACTTGTTGCTAGGCACTGAGGAGGTCCCAATGAAACTGCACTGATTTAATTTACTCACTGTTACTATGGATTTATTGTTGAGCACTTTTATAACCCAACCACTGTATACTGTATACGACCGTCCAGTAGTATGGGTCGCCTAGTTGTTTTAGGCACTTTTGCCTTATTCGCGCGTCCATAGAGCTTTTGAAGTATAGTAGTAGTCCAATAATAGGTCGAAGCGATGAAGAATGCCTTTCTTCGTGCAGTCTATTTCTTGAGGAAACGAGTCTTGTTGTCCTCGTCGAAGCCTGAGATTCGTTGCCTTCTCGATATGGTCGTGGCTGAGCGCAGTGCTCTTCTTGCGGCAACAGTCCACGAGCTGCAGTACTCTTGCCCTGGATCCAATCGGCTCATATCAGGCTGTGCTGCATCCCCTTTTTTCTGTTCTTCAGTGATAACGTAAAGCAGTTCGGTTGCGATGTCATCGCTGCTTTCTTCTGGGCGTGGCCAGTCTCGCCTAGGCTTCTCTAGAAATGACTCCAATCCATCGGTATCGATGGATCGATACGATAAATACTAGCTTAAATAACATGATGCTAATCATTCGGAACAGTCCGTCATTTGAAAAAAAGCGAAAAATGTACGGAGCGCGCCATATTTGAATCTTGGTCACTATAGTTAACATGGACTGACGAGAGATATATGACTTTGGTCACGATAGTTAACTCGGACTGACAAGTGGATAAAGGATTGAATTATTTTTAGATAAAAAAATCTACTTCTTAACTTTATAAATGACGCTTTTATTAATTGTTAAACTTTCAAAACGCTCTCCTCTAAAATTTGGTATTTTTGAGATTGTACACTTTTTTAGCGAAGCGGCGACATGTAAGTTTTTTAGCTGAGACTGTTGGAGTAATAAAGATGTATCTGTCTTAATATTGTTTCCGAGTCATATCTAATTAGTGTAATTGGAAATCCTTTTCTTTCACATGCCTATTGTACCAAAATAGTTACAGTCATAAAAATACACCAATTTAACCTGTCAAAACTAATAGCATGTCAGTTACAACAAAATTGTAAAGGAAATTTTAAAAGTACATGACCAATAAAAGTGATGTAATTGTATTTTATTTGAAGATATAATTTTTTTTAAAATACCATTCGAAAGAACAGAAAAAACTAAGGAATACTGTATATTTAACTCACTTGACGTAATTTTGTTAGTTACACCAATTGAACCTGCAACTGACGATAATTGAATAATAGTATACTATAGTTACACTATAGCTATGGAATGCGCCGGCGCCGAAATACAATAGACGGCATTCTAGAATCCTCAATCATCCATCACAGCCGACGACAAGCGGACAAGCCTTCCGCCTATAGAAATAAGAACTACTTTCGCCCAACAGAAATCGCAATAAACACACGCCGCGTTCCAGACTCCGCTGTTAGTCGTCCGCCAAAATAAGTCTTACGTCCTAACATATAAGGACTGAATTCGACTGGCAAATAATTACTGCAAAAACAATATTTTGCTAATGAGCACCCGCACCACACTCTGCACTGCCGCGCGCCCGGTCGGTACTAAGTGGCGGTAGATAATATTCACTATTAGGCATTATTGATATTTTAAAAACTTGGTATTAATATTTTCATTGGATTATTGAAAAATCTACTGCATTAGAGCGACCTCTAACTAAGAAACGCATTTAATTTGCCTGAGCAGTTATTCACGAGACATAATTAAGTAATAATAAGAATTGTAATATTGTAAAGAAAAATGTTTTGGATAACTTATTAAAGCTACTTAAATACGTAAATAAAACCATATTAAAAAACAAAAATGGGCAGATAATTTTTTCGGTAGAAGTTATAGAGCAAAATGCAAAAAGTTTAATTTTGAGTACCTCGGAAATCGAAAAATTATTGGATTCTTATTCTTACCTATTCTAACCTAAACATACATACGTATACACGAACAATTTCAGACTGAGATTTTTTTCACAGAGAGTTATAAACGATTTCCATGTTTAGGTATAAATACCTAACTTCTCGTAAAAAAAATCATTGGATTATTGTATATCTATAATCTGTATTACTTATTTTCACTATGTGCCAAGTTTCAACAACGGGAGAATTATTCGGATGTCTCCATACAACGAATCTTCTCGTTGATTGGGCTAGTAAAGAAGGCCTTACAGTTAAATAAAATTAGAATAAGTCATTAACTCGTCAAGTATGTGTAAACGAGACACAATAAAAATTCCATTGTTATGCGACTCTCGGCATTCGTTTGATACCTGACTGATTAAGAAGGAGCGTAATGAAATAAAAACCGGCCAAGTGCGATTCGGACTCGCGCACTGAGGGTTCCGTGCCATTTTTAACTGAATTAGGGATTCTTACTTCCACTTAGCCAAAATACCATGTACGATTACATCGCACATTGCGACCCACACCACACACACAGACCACACATCATTATCAAGAATAAATCATCAAGTATCAAGAAGTGTTTTTACTGCTTTCACTACTATCAAGTCTATCAAGAAAGTGTATGGGCGTCCAGGAACCCATACATTTTATGGTCCTTCGAAAAAACCTTGGTGTTTTTGTGGTTTTTGTGTGGTTGCGAATCGGCTCGCTGGCCTCCCAGAAGCGGGAATCACTAGTTGAGTTGAGAAGGCGCATAAGACCATACGAAGACTGCGAGACGCTAAGGGATTGAACAAGCGATACCTACAAGGAGCTACCAAGAGCATTTACAAGATTCACTGCTATCAAGAGCGAGAAACAAGTTCTACTGCGATCAGGAGCAGACCTATCAAGAGCAAGCCTATCAAGTGTGAACGTTGAACTCAAATTATCAAGCCTAGAAAAAAAAGCAGAAACTAGCAAGCTTAATCAGGTACTTTTTCAAGCTATTCAAGTTTTAGTTTCCTCGTGAACAAGCACTATGGAAGAATTCAACATTTTACTCCAAAACCAACAGCAAGTGGTTTCGGGAATTGAAAGCTTACGAACGAACTTCAAGAAAGACGGTAAAGATCGTAAGACTCCCGACTACATCAAGAGAAAATTGGATACACTAGACCTTTATTGGAACGAATTTCAAGCTACTCATGAAAACCTGTGTCAATACAATGCACCCGACTGTGATTATTTTACTGGCAAACATTACGAGACAACTAAGGAGTTATACCTTCAAACAAGAGAATTATTGCAAGCTGCCTCATCAACGGCACAACCGACGCAGCTTTTCATGCGACCAGCTTCACCATTCGCATACCCACCATCAAGCACTTCCAAAGCACCGACGTCAGGGCCTGCCAATCCACCTACGAAGGCTGAAGTAACGCCCAAGCCGGAGTATAAGCAACAAGGCACTAACAGCCGGCTGGACGAAATGTTGCGTAAACAAAATAGCAACTTTAAAGCTCTCGGACGCACCCTTGCAAACATCGATTTGTCTAAGACGTCGGAGAAATGGGAGTTTGAAGATGTCCTAAAAAACCTGGAATCACGCTGGTCAGCCGTCGACAGCCTCCATTGGGAACTTGACAGTATCCTGAACGGAGAAAACAAAGCCTACGAAGCAAGATTTACAAGATATGAATCAAATTACAACAATGCAAAGAAACAAATAAACAGTATGCTATGGGCCACCGCACACAGAGAAAAGATGACACCTCACTTAGACATACCCGAATTTCATGGAAGTTACCAACAGTGGACATCATTCAAGGACCTGTTCACTGAATCGATTCACGGCAATCCATGTTTGTCAAACGCACAAAAAATGCAGTTTTTGAAGAGCAAGATCCGAGGCGAACCAGAACGTCTTATACAGCATCTTTCGATCAGCTCGGATAACTACATCACGTGCTGGGATATTTTAAACCACCGTTACAACAACAAGAAATTGATTTTTTCAACTCACATGAGCACAATTATGAACTTACCCACGTTGCAACAAGCTACGTCAAATCAGGTCAAGCGCGTGCATGACGTTACGGTGGAATGCCTAAACGGTATCAAAAACCTTGGTGTAAACATCAATACCTGGGACCCTATGCTTGTACACATACTATCACTGAAGTTGGATCCTGAAACTCACCAAGAATACATGACATCGCTGAAGCAACCCAGAGAGCTACCATCGCTCAAGGACTTTCTGGAATTCCTAGAAACTAAGTTCACAACTATGGAATCCTCCAGACGCAAGCAAGAAGACGTTACAACAAAATATAATAATCATTTACCTATGACCTCGAACAATACTCAGCACAAGCCGCAACTTACAAGTCATACAATAAACCATCATCGAATCGATTTCAACAAGGAAATCGTTTAAACTGTCCTGTATGCTACAGTGATCATGGCATCTACTTTTGCTCAAAATTCAGAGACATGGACCCGTCATCTCAGCGTGATACGATTTCAAGGCTGAATTTTTGTGTAAACTGCCTACATAACCACAAGGGAAAACAATGCCAGTCAAATAATCGGTGCAAGGAATGTAATGGGTACCATAACACCCTAGTACATCAAGCTTATTCAAGCAAGAGCAACATGAATGCAAGATCTACCAACATCGCTCAGCAAGATGCGTCACTAGCTGAAATATTACTAGCGACAGCCCTAGTAAAAGTTCAAGCAGCTGATGGAGTTCAACATACTTTACGCGCCTTGATCGACCAAGGATCTCAAGTTTCCTTGATAACCGAGAGAGCAGCGCAACAACTAAAATTACAAAGAGAAAAATACGCAGGAATTATATCGGGAATTGGATCTAACGACACAATGTGTAAAGGAGCGATAAACATAACATGCAGCTCGTTAAGTGGAAGTTATTCATTCAACACTAAAGCACTTATAATGACTAACTTAACAAGAAACTTACCTAACTCAACTCTGATCAAACCAACATGGGACTTCTTGGACAAGATCGAGCTAGCTGATCCCTACTTTTACGAAAGAACTCCCATTGACCTACTTTTGGGAGCCGAGGTCTATGCCAACATCATACTGGATCGGGTACATAGAGCCAATAGTAACACCCCCGTCGCTCAAGAAACTACAATCGGGTGGATATTGTGTGGCAAAGTACCGAGCCTTCAGTGCAATGTAACCTTGATTGACCTGAAAGACATACAAAAGTTTTGGAAAATCGAGGATATATCAGAAAACTCAAGCTATTCAAAGGAAGATGAAGAATGCATCAAGTTTTACTAGTCCACAACAACAAGGTTGAAGGATGGAAAATATCAAGTTAGACTTCCTCTTAAATAAAACATCGACATTGAATTGGGTCAATCCAAAAGCAAAGCGATTGCGCAGTTTCAACACCTGGAAAGGAAATTTGCGAAACAAACAATGATTGCAACACAATATCGAGCATTTATTCACGAATACCTATCACTCGGTCACATGACGCGAACACGTGGTAACAAGAGCCTTCAATGTTACCTACCGCACCACTGCGTTACACGTGACGATTCAACGACTACTTCCTTACGGGTCGTATTCAATGCATCGGCCAAAACATCAAATGGCACGTCATTGAATGATTTCATGTACAAAGGCCCAAACCTACAAAATGATCTCATGGCCCTCATCATACAATGGAGACAGTATCGCATCGCTTTCATAGCTGACATAGAGAAGATGTTTCGTCAGCTGTGGGTCCACCCAGATGATCAAGCCCTACAAAAGATTGTGTGGAGAGACTCGCCACAAGAGCTTTTACGCGAGTACCAACTTACCACAGTCACATACGGCACCAAGGCCGCCCCTTTTCTCGCTATGCAGACATTAACACATAACAGCTCGCATGCGATGAAAAACATAAGTTTCCTGAAGCTTGTCAGGTCATAGAAAGCTGTTTTTACATGGATGATCTTCTTTTTGGAGCTGATCAGATTACATCAGCCAAACAAATGCAAGATGATTTAATTCAAGTACTCAAATCAGGCGGATTCAATTTGAGAAAATGGCGATCTAATCATTCGGAGCTATTACAAGACAGTCCTGCTAAAGATGATGACTGCAAACAAGACGTAGATTATCATTTTAAACAACTTGAATCGACGAAGACGCTGGGCCTCCATTGGGATCCTGTTCAAGATGTATTTACCTTCGTGGCCAAAATAGACTCTGAAAACGCCACACTCACTCACACAACCAAAAGGATGCTACTTTCCGAAATATCAAAATTATTCGACCCTCTCGGCTGGCTCACCCCTATTTCAATATTACTGAAGTTAATATTTCAAGACATCTGGAAAGAAAAACTAGAATGGGATGACAAGATTCCTGAAAATATAAATACCAAATGGCTAAAATTAAAACAAGAATTCAAATACCTAAATTCGTTCGACATACCACGATGGTACGGAACCGGGTCAGAGGCAAAGGTCGAATTACACGGCTTTTGCGATGCCTCGCAAAAGGCATATGCATGTGTAATTTATTGTAAAACAACAATGAATGGAAATAATCAAATAATATTGATCGCCGGAAAATCAAGATTAGTACCACTTAATAAAAATACTTCCCTACCAAGTTTGGAGCTAAGTGGTGCTGTATTACTAACCAAGCTTATGGAGAAAGTCATTAAGTGCTTGACTCACCATGACCTTAAGATATATGGCTGGGTCGATTCTACGGCGGTTCTGGGTTGGATACAGGGCGAACCCGAACGCTGGAAAATGTTTGTCGCCAACAGGGTGCGACAAATAACTCAAGTTATGCCGCCTTCATGCTGGCGGTACGTTTAATCGGCAGACAATCCTGCCGACTGCGCAAGTCGAGGTCTCCTGCCATCTCAACTGAAAGCGCAAGATTTATGGTGGCAAGGACCTGCATGGTTACCGGATTTCAAAATTGAAGAAAATACCTCACCTACATACCACACACAAGAAGAGATTAAGAAGCCTAAACAAGTACACATCGTACAGCATCCAACTGAGAGCAAGACAGTCATTGACGAGTTGTTAAGCAAGTACAGCTCATTCACAAAGTTAATACACGTGTGTGCATGGATACGCCGCTTTATAACAAGAAAACAAGACCGAGAAAACAAGCCCCACCTCACTGTAAAGGAAATTAAGGAAGCAATACGATCCATATTAAAACATGTCCAAGAAAGCGAATTCAAACAAGAGATAGAAGATCTTAACGCCAATCGACAGATATCAACGAAAAGTAAAATCCTGAGCCTGAACCCATTCCTTGATGAGTTTGGTGTTTTACGTGTCGGGGGAAGACTGGAACATGCCAATATAGAAGCCGACATGAAGCACCCCGTTATTTTACCTCACAATCACCGTTTGACCCAATTATTAATAACACATGCGCATGAGTCAACATTCCACGGCGGCGCTCGTGTTACGCAATCATATATCAGACGCAAATACTGGATTATTGGCGGAAACAATGCAACGAAAAAAATAATTCGTCGTTGCGTTGTATGCAAGAAACAAAGTCCCGAGAAACACCACCAACTGATGGGAGAGCTACCACCAGCAAGGGTCACCCCATCACGTCCCTTCATGCATACCGGCGTGGACTTTACCGGTCACGTGTTCGTGAAAGCCAACAAAGGCCGCGGCATCAAGACCACTAAAGCGTACGTGGCTGTGTTCGTTTGCATGGTGACCAAGGCCGTGCATTTGAAACTGGTCTCAGACTTGACGTCTTCCTCATTCATTGCGGCGATCCGAAGAATGGCTGCTCGCCGAGGAACGCCAAGTCACATGTATAGTGACAACGGCCGCAATTTCATTGGCGCTAACCGCGTCTTACAAGAAGAATATCAAGAGATAATGCAAGTCATGGGAGAGGAATTCAAGGCTGAAATAGCTGATATGTACATCAACTGGCATTTTATTGCACCAACGTGGGCTTCCGCTGGCGGACTGTGGGAGGCTGCGGTTAAAAGCTTCAAATATCACCTGAAGCGAGTCATCGGTGAACAAAAGTTGACCTTCGGAGAGTTTACCACGCTGCTAACGCAAATAGAAGGCTGCCTCAATTCAAGACCGCTGTGCCCCCCGCTCACGGAGGACCCCGAATACTTAAACTACCTCACCCCAGCTCATTTTCTATCTGGAGGGCCCACCTTGACTTTGGTTGAAACTGAAAGAGATCAACGAACCCGGTGGCATCTTACTCAAAAGATTATGCAAGATTTATGGAAGAGATGGCGCAACGAATACTTGATTCAATTGGCTGCCCGAAGCAAGTGGCGTCAGCCTCAGCGAAATCTCGAATTAAATGACGTCGTATTGATCCATGATGATAATCTGCCGCCAGGCAAGTGGTCCATGGGCAGAGTTATCGAATTGCATCAAGGCAAGGATGGATACGTGCGTGTTGTTTCGTTAAAAACCAAAAATGGCATTATCAAGAGACCTGTGGTCAAAGTATCACGTTTATTACAAAACGATGATGAAACTGAAGACAATCAGAAGACAAGTCAAACAAGTGACATCAAGCAAAACATTCCAAAGAAGAAAACTATTAAGAGTTCCACACGACAAATTAGCTTTACATCAATTGTGACAGCCCTGTTGTTTTTCCTATCAATATTCACAACAACTCAAGCCAATGTAAACATAACCCAATTTCGAGATAATCAGCATTTATACTTCGACAAAATCTCCGATATGATGCTCATAAGAAATGAATGGAAAATAATTATCTACTACAATATGGAACCTTAATGGCAAGGCATTAAGGTGTTAGATGACTACATACAATCACTCAAGGCGACATGTGATATCATACGCAAGCAAGCGCATTGTGACGCAGTGTTACTCCAATTACGTCACGGATTCTCAGAACTGGAATACTACGATCATATGTTACTCAGCCAACATAAAGACGCGCAAACTGCCAGACAGCGTCGGCGCCGTGGTCTTATCAATGGCATTGGATATGTCGCGAACAGCTTATTTGGCGTACTAGATGAAAGGTTCGCAGATCAATACCAAAAGGACATATCTTTAGTTCGAGAGAACCAAAAACACATCGTATCTCTGTGGACAAATCAAACAACAGTCATTGAAGCCGAATACAACATTCTAAAACGCGCAGAAGATACTTTGATCAAACAGCACAAGTTGATAAACCTTCACATGAATGCACTGGAACAAGCTGTCTATAAACTTAAGGACGAAGTAAGCGCTAGAAACTTCGTTAATGACTTCAACACGGGAGCCATTATCGCAAACCATATGCTGAGCAGTCTCAAAACAACTCAAACCACGATACTTGATACGGTGACCGACATTTATCATGGTCGTTTCAACTTTCATTTGTTGCCACCCGAACAACTCATCAAAGAATTGAGCATAATATCATCGCATTTAAACAAAGATGTTTCACTGCCCGTCGATAACATACATACTGATCTGAGAAAAATCTACGAGTTACTGCGAGTTAAAACAAGGATGCTGGATGACATTTTATTATTTGAGATCAAGTTACCCCTCGTCAGTCGAGAAACGTACGAAATTCTGAAGATAATACCAGTTCCAGAAGCAGCTAGAGATCAAGCTATCAGCGTTGTACCAATATCAGACTACATCTCTATCAACATGAAGAAAGACACTTTCATCTCAGTATCGGAAGACGACTTGAGATCATCATGCTCACTGCTATCTGAAGTCAACTTCTGCTACATTCTGAAACCCGAATATCAAGTCAAGGGAGATACAAGCTTCTGTGAAAAAGAAAACTCCGAATGTAGAACGACAACAAGGTCATGCAAGAACAGCTGGGAGAATGTCAATAGCCTGAATACCTACCTATACTTTTGTTGCGAGTGTCAAGTTAAAACGGTATGCGAAGATCAAGTTACCGCTCACCGATTGTCTCGCGCCGGCCTAATGCACGTGAATTATGAGTGCATTATAAAAACAGACGAATTTACAATTCTGCCGCACAAACCTCATCTGACGGAAATCAACATGAATCCTGATCTGTATATTCCACACATCGCATCCATCAACCACATAATTAACATCACGGTGCCAAAACTTCCAACCTTCAATGAAACACAGCAACAAGAGTTAACCGCAGTCGGTCAACAAATAAACAAGCTTAAGGAAGCCGACATCATATCAGATCAAATCTCATACCACGACGTCCATCACTACACCATGATCTACGTGCTCCTGGGCATCGTGACTTCCATCGGCATGATCGTCGCTGCAAGAAGACTACAATGCCGCTGGCGCGTTCCTGCGAGCCCCCCGACGCCTGCGCCTGCGGAGCCGGAGCTGCCGCCGCGCGCGCCCGCCTGCGAGACGTCACACGCCCCCCGTCCGCGACTACATAGAAGCACATCCCCCCAATTTGAAAACATTGTTTTAAATTAACTTCTCCCTTTTTTCGTCCTGGGCAATATGTACGATTACATCGCACATTGCGACCTCAATTTATTTGCTTACCTTTGTAAACACATTTTAGATTTTGGATTTTTGGATTTTTATTGTGTGCACACATTATTATCAAGAATAAA
>OY757262.1:7309681-7410764 GCA_963584085.1 Pyrausta aurata | reverse complement strand
AAAGCTGGCTAGTTCTTAGCTCAAAGGATTAGTTTAGCTTTCCCAAGCCTCAAGGAAATGATTTAGTTTGTGAATAAATGGGTTGTAGATGATTTTTATGATGCATGTCTTAGTTTCAATTGTTTCTTGTTTATTTGTTGTAAATAAAGTACGAAATTTGAGTGAAATGTAAGTAAAAATTTGGATCCCTCATTAACTCATATGGTCGTGGTTAAAGATAGTAGTAGGTACATAATGTTAGTACTTGTTATCAAATCAGCTCTATTTAAACATAGAGGGACACTAAATATCAGATTTGATAAAAATATGCAAAGGTAACAATAAAAATAAAAATTATGAAAATCAAGATATTTCCGATATGCCACATTCAACGGCCGATTTAAGCTAAAAATTACCCATTAAGTAGATCGTTTTTTGTATTGTAATGAAAGTTTATGAAGTCAAGCAGTTTTTAAAATTAGTCAGAAACTATGGAAAACCTTTTTTATATTTTTAAATTTATGTTGAAAATTCTATTCGGTTCTGCTTAATGCAATATTTTTTAGTATCGATCAATAATTTTGTATCTTGTGTCTAAGTTAGGATGGCGATTATTTTACTCATAATATTGCAAATAATGGGCATTCTATTGAGATCAAAATATCTGAGAAAAGTGGACCCAAAAAAAAGTTATAATTTTTTAAAGATATCGTCTAGGTGCATCATGAAAAATATCGAAAAAAAATTATAACTCCTAAACTATAAATATTTGTCTAACATACATGGGGGTGAAATGGATAGGTATGGTCCTCACCTATTACCACGCATCGGCTTGACACGTTACATGAAACACCCTGTATATGTTATTCTCATGTATAAGCTATATTGTGGTAAAGTTTCATTCAAATCCATTCAGTAGTTTTTACGTGAAAGAGTAACAAACATCCATACATCCATACATCCATACATCCATACATCCATACTTACAAACTTTCGCCTTTATAATAGTAGTAGGATAATACCCATGCAGTGACTCTCTTGAGTCTGATCCAGGATGAAAATTTATTTTCATCCGGCAAAGAATATTTTAAATTCTTTCTAATTTTTGAAAAGGTAAAATTTATATTCCTCTCTTCACAAATAGCATCTTGAGAAACTCTACTACCTTTATAATCTTTCGGCCAACAGTCTTCCGGTTGACTCAAAAAACTGGGTCCCTGGAACCATACACTGTCAATTTGTAGCGGGGGTGCAGTGTCTCTTGTGGCTAAATCTGCTACATTATGGGCAGAAGGTACATATCTCCACTCTGGTACCTTTGTGTGTTCATCAATTTCACCAAGCCTGTGTGCTACAAAGGGTTTATAACTTCTTGGGTCACTTCTTATCCATTGGAGCACTGTACTGGAATCAGTCCAAAAATAGCGCTTTGTGGGGGTAATGCCCTGTTCTTGTTGTACAGTGCTAGCTAGACGAGCTCCGATCATGGCCCCTTGTAGCTCCAAGCGAGGTATAGATACAGGTCGTAATGGAGATACTCTACTTTTACCTGCTGCGAAACAAACCAATACCTGGCCATCATTTCGAGTAAAGCGCCAATAAATCGCCGCAGCATAAGCTTTAATTGAAGCATCGCAGAAGATATGCATTTGAGAATCAATGATGCATATCTTATCAGCCGGTAGTAACTCTTCAGGTGGTGTAGTGTAACACTGAACCCATATACCTGCATTGTTGTACCAACGTGGAATGCGCAGTGTTTCCAAACCTTTAAGTTCGGAGAGCCACTTCATCCAATAAGCATGTTCCGCTGGTTGTATGCAATCTTGCCAGTCTATACCGCTGCGATGAACACTCTGTAGAATCATCTTACCTTTGATGATGAACGGTGACAGAAATCCATATATGTCATAGACAGACATGATAATACTGAGCATTTTAGCTTTAGTAGGTCGCTCTGTACCATCTAAGATTTTATCTGGTATGCGGTTAAATGATATTTTGAAACTAAATGAATCATCAGTGGGATGCCAAAGTAGACCTAATGTTCGCTCACTAATGTTGGTAGCCCCATCCTTAAATTGGACCGACGAGTCTGCAAGTGCATCTGTAGGTATGTGTGCTATAACTTGCTTACTGTTACTCGACCAACCTCTAATTTCAAATCCACACTGACTATGTATGTAAGTGATCTCTTTTACTAATTTAATTGCATTTTCCTCACTATGTGTTGAATACAGGCAATCGTCCATATAATGATTTTGTGTGATAACCTTTACAGCCTCAGGATGTATGTCTTCATATTTAAGAGCATTTTTATTTTTAATAAATTGGGCTACAAATGGTGAGCACGTAGCACCAAATATTAGACTATCCATGACACAGTATTTCAGAGGAGAATCCTTAAATTCCTGCCATACAAAGCGACAAACATTTTGATCTTCAGGTCGCACCTTAATACGCAAAAACATATCCTTTATATCCCCAATTATTACAAACTCATGATTCCTAAATCTCAACATAATTCCAAATAAAGAATTGTATAAGTCTGGACCAGTTATTAGATAGTCATTTAAACAAACTCCATCTACTTTGCCAGCGGCATCAAATAGTAATCTTAATTTTCCCGGCTTGTTTGGGTTTAAAACCCCAAAATGTGCCAGATACCAAACATGTGTAACATCTGAAAGTAGTTCATCTGCTGTTAATTCGCGAGCATAATTGTTATCAAAAAGTTTTTTAATTTCCTGCTTGTACCTATCAGCATATTCACTATCCTTATCAAATTTCTTTTGCAACAAACGCTGGCGGGATTGTGCATATTGCAAGGTGTCAGGCATAGAAAAGCTATCTTTCTTAAAGGGCAAGCCTACTTCCCATTGGTTATCATTAATTTTACGTGCAGTATGCTCTAAAATCTCAATTGCTCTGTTATGTGCTGTATTCTCACGACATGCAGGTGATATCCCTATAGCATCAATGTCAAAGGATTGCTTTATCATTTCATTTAATTCAGTAACACTGTCATTATTATATACTGGTTCACTAGAGTGAGAAAGGTGAAAAACTTGTTCACTTACCGGTGAGCGAGTGCGACCACAATAACCATGAACTGACCATCCCAGACGACATCGAGTTGCATATGGTGCGTTCCTGTTTCCATGTTTTATTTCCAATGGAGCAATGAGAAAGTAGTTGTCCTCCCCAATCAATAAACGCGGGACGACACACTCTTTACACACTGAATCTTTGATAGGTAACAAATGTTGATGATCAAGCTGATTAATCTTTGTTAAATTTTGCATTGGCAAATTAAGTTTTGAAACCTTACGCAATGTGATATCAAAATTAGGATTACACTCTTTACTAGATATCTTTGTGTGCACTTTAGGAGCATCTGATTGGAACACTTCAATACCAAATGCATCAATGAACTTTATAGCACTAGATTGTTCACACTAAAGTCCCAAAGTTTCAACTAGTTCTGCATCTATCATGGACACTGAGGCGGCATCATCTAAGAGAGCATAAGTGTTCACTGTACCATGCGGGCCTTGAAGCTTCACTGCAACCACTTTAAGCATTACATCACTAGAAGACTGGGGTGGGTCATGACTAGGGGGGCACGGCGCGACATCACTCGAGGGGGCTCTGTTATCACAAGGGGGACGCGGCAAGCTTTTACTAAGGGGGGCACGGCGATCACTAGGGTGACACGGCGAGGCGTCAGTAGCAGCGACGTGAGCTACAGTAGCTTCAACAGGATGTCCTTCTTCTTCCGTGTGCTGAGTATTTTCAACTGTTTGTGGAGAGGGTAATTTCCAGTGTAAGAGGCGATGATGTGCTAGACCACAACCATCAATGTCACAAACAGGAGCTGGGCAGGAATCTCGGCCATGATTAATTAGTAGACAGCAAAAACAAATGCGTTGCCCCTTTACAAACCTCCATCGTTCTTTACGCATGGCTCGTTTAAAAATGCGGCAGTCTGGCAGCAAATGATTGTTTTTCTTGCAGTATTTGCAGTATGTGCAGTTGTTCTCCTCCGTGGTAATTGTGGCAAATATAGATTGGCGGCCTACTCTTTGTGTGTCTCTGTGTGTGTTGTGTACATTCTCCTTTATCTCTTTAATGGTAGGCTGTAGTAACCCCACATTGTAAATAATTTGAGATTCTCTTTTAAGAAATGATGCTAACAACTCCATCTTTGGTAGGTTTTCTGCTAACCTGTCATATGCATAGTCAGTCCACTTGCTAATTAGAGTTGTGCCGTGTCATGGTACATAGGGATCGATAGGGAGTGAAAGGAGACGAATAATATACCTGTATTAAATGTGGTTCACACAGCCACAGACGCACACCCGCCCCGTTCGGCGGTAAGCCGATAACTAACTCGTGACGTGCGCCCGCGCTGGGTCATTTATTGAATTAACACATCGCATCTCTTCCTTTTTGTAAAATAAAACATTGCCCTTTATGGGGCCTGTACATGTCTCAGATTATCTTTGGCCCTACCAGCGCTTCGAGACAGAACACAAACAATTAGGCAAGTGCTGAGAAGAAACGCCGGAACAAACTCAGTCACCACTAGCTGCCATAAAAGCAAATCAAATGCATCATACACAAGTCATCATCATCGGACTGTCCATACAACCGTCTTAGTGAGGTCTTCTTGAACTTCATTGCGTGTACTAACATTTCTGTACTTAGTATAGATAATATTTAATTATTTTGGACCCACCTCAAGATCTCACTTTAAGAGTTGTCGTTATGACATATTTTTACTGTGCAGTGTAAATACATTTTAATATTATATTACTAGTTTTTACAAGAACTGAGGGCGTATTGCGATCTAGCTTAAACCGTTCAATTCCCACTCAGTGTAACGAATATTATCAATATAACAATATTAAATCAATACCACAATGCCATACACACGATATATATATACACTTGATACGACACGACAGTTTCAACAGAACGATAATAGAGGGAAGAATAGAAGGAAAAAGGAAGAGAGGAAGACCAAGAATAAGCTGTATGCATCAAATAAAGCAAAAGTTGAATGTTGCGTCGTATCAAGAGGTCAAGAGAATGGCGGAAGAGCGTAAGGAATGGAAAAAACTCCACCGACAAGAGCTTGGCTCTTAAATTAGATGATGATGACCACAATGCCATGACTATGAATATTTATGTTATTACATCATAATAATACTATCGATACAATGTAAAACTGCGATACCAATTGCAAATTTGTCAATTAAATCAGAGCTGCGTATAAGTCAAAACAACATCGCAATACGCACGCTCTGTAATCATAGTATAAGTAGTAAGCAGGTACGGATTTGAGTATACAATTCTAATGATAAACAATATTTATGAAATGTGATACAATTACATGATCGTGGTTCAGATTGGAATAAGTTTTATTTGAACAGTCATACTCCTTCCCTTCTTTAATAAATTAAGAAGTAGTGAACAATGTTTTGCTAAACTTTACATATTTCAAGTTGCTAACCTGTAGATACCGAGATAATGATGATTGATACTATCATATTACAGTTTCATAATCTTAAAAGATCATCGTTCGACAGATTTCTAGCATTTACAGTTTTAGAATATATTAACACAACTTTTTTACTTTCTCTTTTTACTGAATCCTGGATAACAATAATAGAAACCGTAATAGCTTTTTAAGCGGAATGCCAAATAGAGACACTTAATTATTACTAATAAACACTTAATAAATACCAATATGCACTTTTGACAAATTCACAAGTTTACAACAAGACAAACACATTTTACACATTACTGTCCAATGTGCAATTTTACAAAATATACTGCGCTTTGTCCAAAAAGGCAAAATTTAATTCTGTGCTTACTCAGTTTGATACAAATTTTAATTTATTATTTTTAATACGTTAACTTCTTCTGGCAACTTGTGCCCTTACATAATATGCGAATATATTTCTTAAAAATTAATTGATCTGGCTAGAATTATTAGACTTTTCAATTGTTTTATGTATAAATAATTATGGTATGCCATAATACACAATTTAGATTAAGACATGTGAAATAATATATCGACGGTTCCCGGGCTATTTGTATTAAGCGACATTTTGTAAACTTTACACCAGAGCTGTTTAAAGTTTTGATTTTTGAAAAAAAAATCATAACTTCCGCAATATGTTAAATTTAGAAAAAAAAAGTTATTTATTGATTAGGTTACATACGCTGCATAATCTGAATAGGTTTTTTATCTGATATTCCTATTATTACTAAAGATACATGTCGTTTAATACAAAAAGATCCTTTTATTTATTTATTTTGTTCCAGGCCAAATGTTTTAACCACCTGGAATAAGTATTTGTTGTTCCTGGCTATATGACTTATCCGCCTAGGTTTATTAATTCTTGTTCCGGGCTAAATGACTTAACCGCCTAGTACTTAAAATAATAGCAACAGGCTAAATGCATGAAATTGAAGAGTTGTTCATTTCATACCTGACCTAATGATTAAAATGTCATATACCATACATTTTCGTGGTGTATAGCCTATTTTGTTTAAGCGCCGATTTCATTTTTACTTATTTGTTCCTAATCGTGCCTGAGTAATTAAATTTTCTGAAATAAGCAGATAATATTTATAAGGTAAAGCTCATTGTATGAAGCGACTTTACTATGTATTTGTAGGGTTAAGCTAATTGTATTATGCGACAATCTTATGTAATCATAAAGTAAAGCTAAATGTATGAAGCGACATTTCAAAATATTTATAAGGTGAGGCTAATTGGTTTAACGTACATTGTCTGTAAATTGTTGATCCAGGAAAGAGGGTTTAAATAACTCTCTGGTATTTCATAGTGAGCTTAAGTACACAGTTCCTAAATTTGTCAAAATTTTGTGTCGGTACATACATCGCAGTGCAAAATAGGCCCCGAAAATGCGATTGTATTGAACGACAAAAAAGTGCCCAGATCGTCACCAAACCCAGCTCAAACGACGCGGAAAAATTCGCTGATTCCAAATATGTATATAAGTCAATTTCGCCCAAAATGTCGCTTAATACAAATAGCCCGGGAACCGTCGATATTAATTTAGTTTTAACTGTAACCAATGAATATTTGCATGATATTTTTGTGGGTGAATACTATTATATATTCTGTGGCTGAATGCACTGAACGAATATTTTACCACCTTGACATGTACTGTATTCATTCTTGCAAATAAATGATGATTTATGATTATGATTATTCTTACACAAGGTTATGATTTAATTTAATTTTCATAAAGAGAGTTGTACGTATTTTCATAAAGAGAGTTGTAAGGCAAGCTGACAGAAATAGTAATCTTAAATCGAACGAATACCCTTGCTTCTGGTACAGTTCGCCTCTAGCAAAATACATAATATTACTGTTAGTGATCAATCCTCCAGCATTCGTTTCTGAGCCTAGTATGATCATTCCTTAAAATTTACGTAAATTTTCACTGGCATAATACCTATAATAATTTTTAAAAGATGAAATATGAAACCAAAAATTGCGCACGGGCGGGATTCGAACCAGATAGAGATTTCATATTTCATCTTTTAAGAATAAAATATGACACTGTAAGTGTTAAATATTGTAAAACCATTGAATAGCGAAGCGTTATCATTTCCAAGTTGAATTTATTCTGTAAAGAATAACTACTTGGCCCGCTGTTGCAAAAACAGACGGGTAGATGGCGCTAACGTCACGCAATGACGTATCAATGAGACCAAGAATTTCGCGCGGTCGGACCGACAGCACGGTAGCTCAATTGGAAGAGCAGTTGGCCCGGATAGCCAGAAAAATGCTGGTTCGAATCCCGCCCGTGCGCAATTTTTGATTTCATATTTCATCTTTTAAGAATAAAATATGACACTGTAAGTGTTAAATATTGTAAAACCTATAATAATTATTATCAATTATTTGTACGAAACAGTGATAACATGGAATTCCTTAAGCTATAAATTTATATTACCAGTCAATGAGTACCGAATATTGCTTTCTAAAAGTATTTAATAGATTTTCAAATAATGATTGAAAGTGCCTTAAAGACTAAATTAATTATTAAATATTTTGTAACGTGCAAGTTACATTTGCGTTACATTGTTAACTGCATCAGCATTATTATGCGTGTAATTATTATTGGTAATATTCCAACTTAAGTTCCTACCTAAAACGTGTCTGTTGAACCAGCAAAATGTAAGTAATGAAAATAATAAAAGCAACTTTATTATTCGATTATCTTAATTACTCGACAAATTGTACATTGTGATTAAATGCATGTAAAGGTTGGAATCTGTATCAATATTAAGTGTTTACAACCACAAGATATTTTTTGAATTATGCTAAATAAGTCTACATTAGTCCTCAGAATAATCAATAAATAATTGGAGCTTGACAATATTATTACCTCGATATTTTTATCGTGATTTAAGTTGGGTTAGAAAATCCTTTTCAATAAATCATTTAATATATCATATTAATTATCAATAACTTACACAATTAATACTCTTACGTTAACTTACATGTTAAGTTTCATCAGCATGTATTTCTATGAATTAAATCATTCATAATGGTTGTCATCAAATGTGTCCGTCAACAATGCACATACCGTCACCTACGATAGATTCTTTGCTTCCACTTTGTTATACCCTTTTGTTGCAAACTAGCCTTTATACCGCAGTGTTTACCTCGACGTGCTGTTGTCCGTACTTATTCTCCATCTGAATCGTATTAATCAGATTTACTGTGGCCGGTTTGCGGTAACTAAACATCTTCAAACATTTACCATTGAGTTTCTCTTTTTGTTTTTAGTAACTTATACTTGGTGGCAATACCAGAGTGGTGCAAATAGCGTCATGTACCTACTCGATAAGGTCTTATTATATATTAGCTAAATATCAGTCAAATTGGGCTGCGTACACAAAATAATGTTAATAATAACCGCGCAAAAAATAAATTAAGATTTCCATGACATGTAATCAAAGGAACAACTTTCTCTGTGCAAAATTAAAATGAAATTGCGATCTTCACAATAACATTAAACATTATTAGATCAGGCTGTGCCAAACCACACTCATAGTGTTCAACTTAGTAAATACATACATACACACTAATGTTAGCTAATTTGGTATATTTACATTAATTAATAGGTAAAAGTTCTACATATCTGCTATAATTACCACTTTATATAAGTAATTATTCATACTATACACATAATAGCTGGTCGTTTTGCTAGCTTCTTTGTAACACTACTAATTACAATACGCCAATTTGTTTTTAACATCAACCATGCATTGATCCGCGGGCAGAAACTAGTCATCAATAAACGGTATCATAACTATAACATGTAAATTGCACTTGTAAAAAGCAACTGTGACTCTGTGACAGACGAGGAATCGAACCCCGTATCTTATAACTGACTACAGTATGTCTAGTTAAAGATAAAACTACACTTTGATGTTGTTTAAATAAGTGTTAATTTTTAGAGATTATTACTATTATTAAGCAATTGTGCATAATATTATTATTAAATAGCCGATGTTTGAAAGCCTCATTGGTACACAAATCGTCCAAATTACAAAATGATTTAAGCAGTCTATTACCATCACTTAAACTTACATATAGCTCAATATTTATTGTATCGTAAGTATCAACTGACAATTTAAGTTACTAATTGTTTAGTACCGACGACTGACTAACTATGTTAATCTACTACATGATTTTGTTTATTACACGGACATTGTCAGAGTACTATTTGATAACGAGCCTTAGTAAATTAATAACTGGCAAATATCAGACTGCATTTTCTTTATTAAGATTTTTATTTAGCACCGGCTGTATTTTTTTTTCAGCCTAATTCCTTTATTTAGCACCGGCTGTTAATTTTTTAGCCTATATCTTTTTATTAAGCACCGGCTGTCAATATGCAGCCTACTTCTTTTTTTTTGTTATGTACCAGCTGTACTTTTTTTTCATCTTACTTTTTTTTTATTTAACACCGGCTGTTAATTGTTCAGCCTACGTCTTATTTTATTAAGCACCGGCTGTTAATTTTTTCAGCCTACTTCTTTTGTTAAGTACCAGCTGTAATTTTGCTCAGTTTACTTTTATTTTATTTTTTTGTTTTTTTCTGTTAAAGTACCAGCTGTATTTTTTCTCATTTTACTTTTTTTTTTTGCACCGGCTGTTAACTTTTCAGCCTAACATTTATTAATTAAGCACCAGCTGTCAATTTTTTCAGCCTACTTTTTTTTTTGTATCAGCTACCTTATACCATAGGCATTACTTTAGTACTAACTGAAAATTCCAGTATACATAAACATATTTTAACCATTAAGATATTTTTATTTTAATCTGCGCGTTGGTTAGTATTACCTTTCCCAATTTCGCATTGAGTACTACTGGTATTGTCAGTTTGTTGTTGTTTTAAATTAGCAAATAAATAATAATAGATTGGTGATGGTGATCTGTAAACTTCTCATTAATACTTTTCAAACTACTGTATAATTTATTGCAAGCTACGGTACGTAAATATTTTATGGAAAAATATCTTAATATGACTACCTCCTTACTAGTTTGATCATTTCTTAAGTTATAATACAATAACTAGTTGATTATTAAGTATTATTACTGTCGGCAACTCAATGCAATGAAGTGGGTTAAAATCTCACGATCCAATAGGCCGCCGGCGGCCGCGTAAACAAAAGACTGACAAATGAATGCTGATAACCACATCCGTTGTGAATTGCCGAATATTATTCAATTTCAAAATAATACGAATCATTACCATACGTAGGTACTATGGTTAGATTTACGTTTTATTACAAGGCAGAAAGTAGCTTATTTACAACTATTTTTAATGTTATCAATTTCACGAGCAATACGGCGTCGCTTATTAATTATTTTACCCGAATTTTCTTTTATTATCACCAATCTTGTATCTGTATAAAATATGCGCCAGACAACTCAACAATTATCTTGCTTCGAAGCAAGGAATTATTCTCCGTGTTACGAAGTACCAGACAAGACGTAGGCGCCTCCCATAACGACTTAAATACATGCATGGCTTTGGTACAAATACTCGTACCCATCACGCAAACATTTGCCTATTGCAGGATTCGAAACTGCTTCCGCTGGTTCAGTTGTCAGCGCCAATGACTACTTCACAAAACATGTCGCTGTCGTCCAACTACAGATTTACTTCAAATCAATAGAAAGGAATGCGTGAACAAAATATTTCAATGCAACTATGAAAATGTAAGGAAATTTATTTTAAAGATACAGCCCGAATCATTCACATTGTTATGACGTGATAAAGTACAAAGCGGAGCGAACACTAATTGTACGTCCCCAATTATTGAGTTTATTTAAATGGTAATGCTAATGTACATAACTAAAATCGGCACCACATTGAACTGAATGATAATAAAATTTTGTCTGTTCTCTTACCCTCAGATTCCCAACAGATCCCATCCTCGTCGCCACTTGTGCCGTGTCATGGTACATAGGGATCGATAGGGAGTGAAAGGAGACAAATAATATACCTATATTAGATGTGGTTCACACAGCCACAGACGACCACCCGCCCCGCTCGGCGGTAAGCCGATAACTAACTCGTGACGTGCGCCCGCGCTGGGTCATTTATTGAATCAACACATCACAAGAGTGTTAGGTAACTTAGCCATAACTGCACTAGCTAATTCTGGGCTTCTTAAGTAATCATCTTGACCAAGTGCTCGAATGGTCGCCACACAATTGTTGATTTTGACAGAAAAATTGATAATGTCATTTTGGTATCCTGCTGGTAACGGAGGTAGCTTTTTGATCTGTGTTGTGATATTATGTATCAAGATGTCTGGGCGGCCAAATCTCAATTCCAATGTTGTCATCACTTCATGAGGGTTAGTATTTCCAATAAATAATTCTGTTACAGCTTCCATAGCATCACCCTTCAGGGCTCTTCGAAGTCTCCATAATTTTCTGAGTCTGAGAACTGGCATACCTCAGTTGACTCCTTGTAGGCAGCTTTAAAGTGGAGCCACTCGATGCAGTCACCACTGAAATAAGGCAAATCTCTAGGGGTTGCAAGACGGCTAAGTAAGCGATCCTCACGCTGGTTGGAATTCGGGTGCTTTGTTGAGTTCCATACACATTCTGGGATGACATCCTTTGGACGGTCCGGGACCGGTTGGGTTTCCTTATTGAGCCAGTATAAAAATACCAGCATTTTTATGGTTATGATGGCTGCATTCCGATCTCTCCTCATCTCTGCCCACTTCTAACATAGCAAGCTTTATCTGCAGCTGTTTCTCTATCAACTCTAGTTGTATCCTTGCTTTGGCTTCAGCGGCTTCCAGTTCCAGTAGGTTGCGTCGTGCTGCTGTTGATGATGATCGTGTGCTAGATTTGGAAGTGATGGAGCCTTCTACCTCTACTGGATGTGTCGTCTTTTTTTCGGTAATACTATGTGGCGACTGCTTTGGTGGCTCCTCTTTCATTTCCTCCTTTTTGTCGACCATCATGATCGGGTTTGTGCAGCTTTTTTCCTTGTTGTCGGCGTCCATGAGAAGTCGTTGGCGGCGTGTGACAACTTGTAATTTGGGCGTTCTTATCATGTTCCGTCGCTGATTCACGTAGATCTGTGCTCGAAGACCATGTTTTATAGGTGATGGAAATAATAAATGCGGATTTCTATTTGAAAATGATGTAGCAACAAAAACGGCCACACTTTTAGCCGGAAACAAAATATAGATAAAAAATGACAGATACCTTTTTTTTCATACTAATGTCAATGTCAAAATATGTTTTTTTTAACAGATGAGAGATGTGGACACCTTTGGTGCAGTACACCGCTTTATTGACTGAAGTATCAAAAAATAAAAATAATAACAGACAATTGCCATTTTGCTACTTAAATTTACGGACATCTTTAAAATAACATAGGTTACAATATCTTGAATGAGTGTGTCGCCTACAACATCAAAACATTACAAAATTGTACTTATTAAAACAATCATCACATTCGGTATTTATATTAGCACTACAAAATTAATACGACTTTCGAGAAATAAAGATTATGCTACAATAATACTGTTGAGCTCACTTTGTAATACACAGCATATTTAAATCAATCACAAAAATACATATAAATAACAATAACCATGTTGCTTGCTAGAAATTTTTATAATTCTATTATTTTTGGTTTACTTTGAGTTGCCGCAGCTCTAGAAAATATAGATTGATCTATTGAATCTAAAGAAGGTTTACTGAAATTTTGTATAACTAACCAAGGCTAAAGTATTAATTCAGTGCCCTTATACGAATTGCGGCAACAAAAGTTTAAAACATCTTAGCTATAATCTTTGATGAAATCCGAGTACATCATGTCTTACTTTGTATCGGTAGTTTAAATGTAATTGTATTGTAGAGGCTTATAAGTTACTACGGTTACAATTACAATAATTGTAGTAATAATGAGTAATCTACAGCGGATGCTTAGAGGCATTTTTCGAGATTATAAGAAAACATAATGGAAAAATGTACCTCTTTAACTTAATTGACTATAAAATTTTTATGATCATTTTTTTGTAGTTTTAAGAATGTGGCATATAAACGATCATAGCCTTAAAGAAACTTTACTTATCTACAGGAACAACAGCTCGTTTCAAACGTAATAAAACATCAGTGAAAGACAAGTTAATGCCTCATTACTATAAATACCATCATTGTATAATACTCCATTACTATATTTTGTTGTTTGTTTTATTAACAACAGTCTCCCGCATCCATTACGATTTTCGAATGACTCAAAAGTACGATGAGGAGTGAATATTTCCAGCAACAAGTCACCATTTGTATACTGTCATTTGTGCAATAATGCTTCTAAAGAAATAAATAGATGATTAAAGAAAATACACCCGCATGTTTTTTTGTGTAATGTTTAGGATAGACAAAGCGTCTAAAAGAAATAAAATAATCAAAATTTATCTAACAAAGTCAATCTTTAAAAAAAAACAATATTTGAGCTTCTTTTATTACTTTTTGAAAATTGATAATTTTGTAACTTACGTGGCGCAAGTTTCGTCTTCCAGTGCCCATGAATGTTATGAATTATGTCACATAAGGTTTGGTTAAACTCTTATATTATGAAAACTTGTTGGTAGTGTTCGAATAACTTGGTGCTTAAATTGTCTGATCTCAAAACTGTTTTATAAGATAGTGGCACAGAAATAATTTAATGGAACATTAAAGATATTTTCTTTTACTGGT
Source organism: Pyrausta aurata (assembly GCA_963584085.1). Lineage (NCBI taxonomy): Eukaryota > Metazoa > Arthropoda > Insecta > Lepidoptera > Crambidae > Pyrausta > Pyrausta aurata. Next base: position 7,396,486 of record OY757262.1, on the reverse strand, counting down.
GGAATATATATTTTTTTAATAATAATAATAAAAACCCATATATTTGACATAAATTACACAATAACAATGTCAACATTTTTTTTTGTATGTTAACATCTATAGCTACTGTGTACATGTTTTTGTGAATAAATAAATCATTTCTAATGGTTTTTAAAATTTACTGAAACTGCTCCCCGTAAAGTCAAGTAAAGATATTGATGTATGTATACATTTGAAAAAAAATAAAGTACATCTTTTTCAAAGAGTTGCAGAAAAATATTAAATTAGAACCTTAAAAAAAACACGAAAGCCTTTCAACATTATTTACCTATTTATTTGTCATAACCTAAGAGGGCGGGGTATTCATCAACTCGTCCCACATGCCTACGGCCCACTGAGGACGAAACGGGAAAATCAAAATTAATTAATATTGTATTCGTCAACTCGTCCCATTTTCTTTTTTAGTTGGAATTTAAACCTTATTAACGTCTGGTACAGTTGCAGAGAAAAGTGTATTTTTAAGAAATATAACATTTATTTATTGATTCTCTTACTTTTTAAAATTAATCATAATTGCTTTTGATTCGTTCCTATTAATGTTAGAAAAACATGTTTTCTATACTAGAAAAGTCATAAGTTTCTAAAATAAAATTCAAGGACAATAGTGAATTATTTTGTTTTACAAGCAAAAGATAGTTCAACTGTTATTGGAAGTGAATACAATAGATATGGCTTGTAGTTTCAAGATTAGTTAACAATGGTTGTGGCGGAAAAAGATCAATCAACAGTGTGGCGCTGTGCAATAAAAGATAAGAATACCAAATTTTTTTACCAAATATACACAGAAATTAAAATGATAATGAAATGGACAGGATGGATGGACATTGTCTTAAGTGTTCAATTAGAAATAAACATTTTGATATCAAACATACAGTCATTTTATTATTTCTACACTAACACTTTTGTTTCTGATTGTACCTGTATTTAAAGTGGGACGAGTTGATGAATATGCCAAGAGGGGGGGCATGGTCCAATTTAATCCCTCCTATTTTACTTATTAAATGTAAAAAGTAATTGATGTTTTAGTTCCAAGTGTTCTAGAAAAATACGTTGTTTAACATTCGTGTCCCAATAACTAACTTTTGTGGCTGATGAAATATCTACGTTGGTCCCAAGCCGATTTCTACGGGTTAAACTGAATTTGTTATAATAAATTGACGGATACTTTGGGTCAGGTTTTTTTTATTAAATCGAAAAATTTTGAAATACATTTTTTTTTTCATGTAGGTGACGCAGAGAAAGTGTTCCAAAGAACTCTTTACGTTTGTCATTTTTGTGCCTTTTAATGGATTTACAAAGGCATACTTGATTCTGAGGTTTACGCGAATACTTTTCGATCAAAACAATTTACCACCAGCATTGGATTTTATTCTACTCTTTCTTCATGGATAGGAACGTTAATACTGTAATTAATGAGTAATGATTACTCTGTAAATGACAAATAGAGAAAAAAACTCTTCAGAATTTACTTATAATATTTATAAATATGCGTGCACTCTGATTCTACAAGTTTAGTAAAATTATGGATCGCCAAAATACAGATTCTGAATTTGGAAATTAGTGAACTCATCCTTTTGTACTGTATTTACCAATTTAACAATATAATAAATGGGAAATTCTCATGATGACTACTACCACGGTGCAGGTTGAGTACTAATTCGATAGTAGACGGCTGATTGTTGTTATATACTATGTGTTTGCGTTGAGAGGGATCAATGAATCGGATTTCAAAGTAAAATAAAAGGATATTTTCACAGAAATTCGGCTTTTATCTTTTGACGTAAAAAGCAAACTTGTCAAAATAATAAAAGGAAGATTCAAAAACAATATATCTAAAATGAGATTGGTTTGCCACACTATGAGCTACTATTATTGTTATTGAAGTGGTACAATAAACGTTTATTTCTTTTATTTTAAAGTTTGACATCTCATTCTACTCGCAACCACAAACATCTTTAAGTTTTCGAAACGTCGGGATCTTAAATTACAAGATTTTAGCGAATAATATCTGCAAATTGTATTAACAAAGACATATTCGGTGAACATAAATACACATTATGCACAGTCGGTAAATATACAGCGGATACCCACAACAATTAAAATATAGGAATTTTGCGAACAGAGCTAAAGGAATCAATATAAATTGTGTGAAACGGGACCTACAGGTGGCTCGACGGCTCTTACCATCTACGACGCATAGAGGTCCTTATTGTTTTCAGACTTCTATTGAAAGATGTCGATGCCCTCAGCCTTGATCCCGAGCTCCGTCTTCTTTTTCGACCCGACCGACCTGGTCTGGCCTTGTACACGTCAGTCTTAATATCCTAGTCCTCTGACGTCCGGGAGGCTCGTCCGGCATGCCAGCATGTCAGAAAGCACCTAAGCCGTGGACATCCTAGTCCTCCGACGCATAGGCGGGGCGCTGCGGCCTGGCTATTGCTCCAGTGCTGAGTGCGCAGTCACGTCCGCCACCTCGACAAATTCGTCTTCATGGCCTCGGAAAAAGTAAATTTGTATTAGAAGTCTTTCTATATAATATATAACAATACACGATACATGAATTAGGATAAATGAATATTGTATTCAATGCTTCTCTTCTGTAGGTACAATTTATAATATGCGATATCATTTGTGATAAATAATCTGTTAATACTAGCTTCAAATGCAATATTCAGACATCAGGATGAGAGTGTATTGCGATGCAGCTTTTAATGTTTATCAGCTGATTTACTGTCAAATTAGTAATTCGTATTGTGTTCTCGAATTAAATTGATAATATCATATTTTAACATAAACATATACATAACAATATTCAGTCATACTATTGTAGTATTATTTAAATATAATTACATTGATAGTATTCGTTTACACTGAATTGAATTGAACAGCCTGGATATTGAACGGATAAAGTTGAATCGCAATACGCCCCAAATAGGGAATTCGCATCTAACCGTTGTACCTACGTTTACTAAAACTCAAGAAAATAAAAGGTGACACTGCCCAAGCGACATATTTTCCCACTATATTATTGTCTAACTTTATCAAAATCCACCCAAATAATTGAAGACATCATTCATGACTTAAAAGGGGATATCATTATAGTGTGAAGGAATATTTTAATGATGAATTTTAATATTTTAGATTTGATGTTGCTGACCTCATTTTAGATGTACACATATTTTTTTACAATACGTAGATGATATGATTTAATTTATAATTCCATGTATTAAAATCTCATAATCGTATTATAATTTAAAATAAAATAAAACTTCAGTAAATAAAATAAAAATAATTATCCAGCACGGTCGAAGTATAACTACGTCGACCGTAAAGTAATCTTTATCTTGACTTTTGATTCGTCAAAATGCTAATAAATTGTTATTGATATTTAGGTACATATTAATGATGAATTGATTAAACTGTAATTTAATAATTTTAATTCACGAATACTTCGCTGAGGTCATAATGTAACCAATTAATTAACTATCTTTTGCGTGTTATTGTCTGCTTGTTACATATCATGAGTTTTTAATTGAATATGAAAATATTTGTTATCTATTAAAGGACACACTTGGTCCACGCGACACACCTGGCCGCTCCTTAAGGACACACATGGTCCACGCGACACACCGGGCCGCTACTTAAGGACACACTTGGCCCTCGCGACACACCTGGCCGCTGCTTAAGGACACACTTGGCCCACGCGACACACCGGGCCGCTACTTAAGGACACACTTGGCCCACGCGACACACCTGGCCGCTGCTTAAGGACACACTTGGCCCACGCGACACACCTGGCCGCTATATCTACCTTGTAAAATTGGATCGGCACAGTGGCCTTAATTTCAAGTTAATTATTGAATCAAATCGAACACACATTAAAACGAACTTGAATTGTATTAAAATTTAATTTAAATAATTAATTGGATGGAACTAGTAATATCTTTAAAGGCCTTCATTTTAGGTCATGCATCGAATTAAATTGAATTAAAAACAAATGAATCGAACTAAATGAAATTGATGAATTGAATTGGTTTAAATTGAATCCAATTTAGAACTCACTATTGATTATAACTCACCAACATAGTTTTTATAAGTCTTTTTCTACGACTGCCAAATCAAAAATGGAGTGGTATGTATTCAACTTTTGAAATAAGTTTTTATTTATAAAAACAGAATATTAGCCCTACAACAGTTGTAGGTTAAAATGTTTTGTTTTAAATCTACTAAACACAGCTACAAGAAAATAACAATAATATTGAGTACCTATTTCGCTTTGTATTTCGTATTTGGATTGAGAAACGATCATAGTAGTTTATATTAAATTTGGCTTTTTAGTTGCACCAATTACATAAATCGCGCATTGTGTTTTCATAAGCCATTAGCAAAGAGTAGCCTTGCCCAAATGATTTAATGATAACACAGCACAACTACGTCATGTTAGCACAGACTAGGTTCGTATCAAGAACAAACCAAGTGCTAGCTGGTCAATTTTTATTACCTACTTGGATATCAAGTAAACTTGTGTATTCGTAGCCACTGAACACTATCAAGGAGTTGCCTTGACCAAATGGTCAGTTGGAAACTTAACACGATTTAATCAGGATAGTAAGTGCTAAGCAAAATAGAATTCAATCCTAACACACTGCTCGATGTAAAGCAAAATCGTTACGTTATTGAAACTATTTTATAAGAAACATTTTATTACTCTAATCATATGAATCAAAAATAGTACGTACCCTTTGTGAGCTGCAGATTTCCACTTCTGACTTATCATGAGTCAAACACCATCACAATTTTATTAAGTTCTTTATTCGATCACCACACTTATCATTTATACAAATCATTATTTCTAACCATAATAATTATAACAGCACTTCAACATAGATTTCTTTCCACAAGCTTTCGCTTCGGCGGTTAGCACTAGACTGCCTCGCTTTCCGAGTGCGCCTCGCAAGTGAGAAAGTAGGAGGGGAAGGGGCAGCCTGTGTTGCCACTTTATAAACAACGATAACGGTATTTGTTAAAGTAACAATACTCATTTTTATACAAATACTAATAACGTTAACTGTTATTGCATTGAGTTAATATTACTACAGGTCTAACTGATTTAATCTAAATACAAAAATCATCACATGAGACTTAAATATAATATTTTACTTTTTCAAAAAAAAACATTTTCATTTAATATTCTATAATAATCCTTAAAATGTACATTTCTCAAAACTTTCTTCTGTATTCCTTTTGCTTTTATATACTCTTCCTGAGTAGTTTTGATACAATATAACTTTGATCGCAAACCAACAAATTCGGAAATAAGATTACCACCTAGCTCATCTTTGAAAAGACCTGGTACCTTTTTATTCTGACTTGGAATACTGTAGATGTTATTATCAGGATAATCACTAGTGTCAAAGTATTGAAGAAAATGTAAGTTTAAATCTCTGTAAAAGTCTTTACATTCTATCGAATCAAGAAAACTATCAGTACCTATCCGTATAACAAAGTTTTAACTTTGCCTCGTAAAAAGGTTTCATGATAGAATAGTGAAAATCATACAAATGACTTTTAGATAATTCTAAAACGGAAAAACCAATATATATAGGTTTATCTAAAGTAATGGTTTCCGGTTTCATTTGAATGGCTACAAAGTTTTCTGTAAAAACTGTTGTACTGTGAAAGTTTGGTCGGGCTATTAATTGCTCAGCACAGTACATTTTCTTTGTTTTATTTCTATCATCGCTCCATTTATTGACTAACTTAACATGGACTTTTTTTTCAACGTCTTCAAGTGTCTTTCCAAAAGTACTGTTATTTAAAAGTTAAAAAAAATCTTGTTCAAACGCAGACTTTGCCTTTATACGTAATTCAGTATTCATGTCAATGTACTGTTTCAAATAGGGACTTTGTCGAAATTGAATGACTCTATGTATTTTTTTTAACAATAACCCATGTTTAAGACATGTTTGTAGGTGAACAAAATGGATGACATAAAAATATTTGTCGTATACATTTGGAATTAATTTTGAGGTTTTAGAACCCGGTGGTGTAAATTTTTGCAGAATGGAAAATCGTTATCGGCATTATTCAAATGTTCAGGGTATTCCAAGTCAACCTCTAGTATAAAACCTGTATCCCCGTCTGTCGGGACATTTTCGAAATCAATTCCAGTAATTTATTGCAATAAAGGTTATTGCAATCAATCTATACTAATCTATACTAATATTATAAAGCTGAAGAGTTTGTTTGTTTGTTTGAACGCACTAATCTCCGAAACTACTGGTTCGAATTGAATAATTCTTTTTGTGTTGGATAGTCCAGTTACCGAGGAAGGCTATAGGCTATATAACATCACGCTACGACCAATAGGAGCAAAGATATAGTGGTAAATGTGTAAAAAACGGGAGAAAGAAGTCACGATTCCACGCGGACGAAGTCGCGGGAAAATATAAACTAAAAAGTTATCATTCTTTGTTGAGTCGTGAGTTTTTAAATATTTGTTGTTAGCTTTGGAATACCTTGTGGAACATAAACATATACCACCGCGAATTCCTTTTTGAATCATTCTTAATCAGTCAGGTATCAAACGACTCCCGAGAGTCGCATAATAATGGAATTTCTATTGTGTCTCGTTCACACATACTTGACGAGTTAATATCTCTAAGTCATTTATCAATTCTAAGGTGACTCCTGTTTTTAATAACATAGCGTCAAAACTTAAACTTGGTGCAGTTACGTAAAATGTAGGATCTAATTTATAATTTGCCTTACAGGTCCTACGGAAACTTTTGAAAACGTCTGCAAGTAAAAGCACGTCTGTCTTAAGATACAAATCAGTGTATTCTCCAAGGTTCAAGAGCTTAAATGTTTGCCAAACTTTTTTTGCATGCTCATAGTCTAAATCAGATATTTCACTATTGTGTAATTTACTAAAAAAACAAATTTGGGAAGGAAGTTCCCCTTCTTTGTACGAGCTCCAAGTAGTCATGTATTCATAAGGGTACACCCCTTTGCGTCTCAATAAATTAAAGTGTTCATCAGAAGGAAAAAAACGTGACAGATGTACAAAATCATTTTCGTTAAGGTTTACTACCAGTTTTTCTAAGCTAGTACCTAAAAATTTAAAAGAATCTACAAATCGCACTGGTATTATATCCTTGTCATTTTGAAAAAAAATTGTAAAAGATATATAATTTTCTTTATTTTTTGCGATAACTTGTATTCTACCTGGTAATTCTCCTAATTGACGTATAAAAAGATGACTATTATAACCAGATAAATTATGGAAAAAAATTGGAACAAATTTAGACAAACGATATTTTATATTGCAGTAAGAATGTGCAGCACCACGATACCGCCCAGTGAGGTGACAATGATCTTTTACCCTATCGTCAAATAATAATTTATCGCACAAAAAGCAAGTTATAGCTTGAGCAAAGTTGACCTAGATCTAGATCTGTTAAAATAACGGTGTCTGCAAAATGTTAATCTACACTAATATCTACATCTACACTAATATTATAAAGAGGAAAACTTTGTTTGTTTGTTTGTTTGTTTGTCTACACTAATATTATAAAGAGGAAAACTTTGTTTGTTTGTTTGTAATGAATAGGCTCATAAACTACTGGACCGATTTTAAAAATTCTTTCACCATTCGAAAGCTACATTATCCACGAGTGATATAGGCTATATTTAATTTTGAACAAAAATAGGGTTCCGTAAGATATTAGGGATTTTCGGACACAAAGTGTAAAAAATCAACCAAAAAAGTTAACTTATTTTGCGTACCCTGCCTAAAGTGTTATAGATAGAACCATAAAATGTTCTAAGGAATTGTAGATCTTATAAATATCTACAAAAAAGTCCGCGACACACTATACCTACCTATGTCAAGTGAGGCACAATAACCATTTTTTTATTGAAAAATCTTGATTTTTTTTTTGGATGACATTTAAACGTGTTTATTTTACTCATGCTATTAATCCTTATCAAAATAAATTATTTCATCACTAATTACAGTTAATGTAGATATTATTTGGTCTTTGAATGATTAAAATTTGACATTTTGTTCTGAAGTTACAGCGAAATTAAAATATTACGATTTCTGCTGCCCGGCCCGTTGCGAAGTAGGCGTTACCAAGGCCCTTAGAACTTAACTCCTCATCTACACTAATATTATAAAGAGGAAAACTTTGTTTGTTTGTTTGTTTGTTTGTTTGTTTGTTTGTCTACATCTACATCTACACTTCTACATCTACACTTCTACACTAATATTATAAAGAGGAAAACTTTGTTTGTTTGTTTGTTTGTTTGTTTGTTTGTCTACATCTACATCTACACTTCTACATCTACACTTCTACACTAATATTATAAAGAGGAAAACTTTGTTTGTTTGTTTGTTTGTCTACACTAATATTATAAAGAGGAAAACTTTGTTTGTTTGTTTGTTTGTTTGTTTGTTTGTTTGTCTACATCTACATCTACACTTCTACACTAATATTATAAAGAGGAAAACTTTGTTTGTTTGTTTGTTTGTTTGTTTGTAATGAATAGGCTCATAAACTACTGGACCGATTTTAAAAATTCTTTCACCATTCGAAAGCTACATTATCCACGAGTGATATAGGCTATATTTAATTTTGAACAAAAATAGGGTTCCGTAAGATATTAGGGATTTTCGGACACAAGGTGTAAAAAATCAACCAAAAAAGTTAACTTATTTTGCGTACCCTGCCTAAAGTGTTATAGATAGAACCATAAAATGTTCTTAGTAATTGTAGATCTTATAAATATCTACAAAAAAGTCCGCGACACACTATACCTACCTATGTCAAGTGAGGCACAATAACCATTTTTTTATTGAAAAATCTTGATATTTTTTTTGGATGACATTTAAACGCGTTTATTTTACTCATGCTATTAATCCTTATCAAAATAAATTATTTCATCACTAATAACAGTTAATGTAGATATTATTTGGTCTTTGAATGATTAAAATTGGACATTTTGTTCTGAAGTTACAGCAAAATTAAAATATTACGATTTCTGCTGCCCGGCCCGTTGCGAAGTAGGCGTTACCAAGGCCCTTAGAACTTAACTCCTCATCTACACTAATATTATAAAGAGGAAAACTTTGTTTGTTTGTTTGTTTGTCTACATCTACATCTACACTTCTACATCTACACTTATATATATATTTATATCTACACTAATATTATAAAGAGGAAAACTTTGTTTGTTTGTTTGTTTGTTTGTTTGTTTGTTTGATTGTAATGAATAGGCTCATAAACTACTAGACCGATTTTAAAAATTCTTTCACCATTCGAAAGCTACATTATCCACGAGTAATATAGGCTATATTTGATTTTGAACAAAAGTAGGGTTCCTCGGATATTAGGGTTTTTCTGACACAAGGTGTAAAAAATCAACCAAAAAAGTTACTTATTTTGCGTACCCTGCCTAACGGCTGAACCGATTGAGCTGAAAATTGGCAGGGAGGAAGCTTAGAGCCAGGAGAAGGACATAGGATCCGTTTTATCCCGTTCAACGGGGCCGGGGCTGGGGCGGGACGGGGCCGGGGCGAAACAAAGTTCGCTGGGACCGCTAGTATATTATAAAGAGGAAAACTTTGTTTGTTTGTTTGTTTGTTTGTTTGTAATGAATAGGCTCATAAACTACTGGACCGATTTTAAAAATTCTTTCACCATTCGAAAGCTACATTATCCACGAGTGATATAGGCTATATTTAATTTTGAACAAAAATAGGGTTCCGTAAGATATTAGGGATTTTCGGACACAAGGTGTAAAAAATCAACCAAAAAAGTTAACTTATTTTGCGTACCCTGCCTAAAGTGTTATAGATAGAACCATAAAATGTTCTAAGTAATTGTAGATCTTATAAATATCTACAAAAAAGTCCGCGACACACTATACCTACCTATGTCAAGTGAGGCACAATAACCATTTTTTTATTGAAAAATCTTGATTTTTTTTTTGGATGACATTTAAACGTGTTTATTTTACTCATGCTATTAATCCTTATCAAAATAAATTATTTCATCACTAATAACAGTTAATGTAGATATTATTTGGTCTTTGAATGATTAAAATTTGACATTTTGTTCTGAAGTTACAGCGAAATTAAAATATTACGATTTCTGCTGCCCGGCCCGTTGCGAAGTAGGCGTTACCAAGGCCCTTAGAACTTAACTCCTCATCTACACTAATATTATAAAGAGGAAAACTTTGTTTGTTTGTTTGTTTGTTTGTTTGTTTGTCTACATCTACATCTACACTTCTACATCTACACTTCTACACTAATATTATAAAGAGGAAAACTTTGTTTGTTTGTTTGTTTGTTTGTTTGTTTGTCTACATCTACATCTACACTTCTACATCTACACTTCTACACTAATATTATAAAGAGGAAAACTTTGTTTGTTTGTTTGTTTGTCTACACTAATATTATAAAGAGGAAAACTTTGTTTGTTTGTTTGTTTGTTTGTTTGTTTGTTTGTCTACATCTACATCTACACTTCTACACTAATATTATAAAGAGGAAAACTTTGTTTGTTTGTTTGTTTGTTTGTTTGTAATGAATAGGCTCATAAACTACTGGACCGATTTTAAAAATTCTTTCACCATTCGAAAGCTACATTATCCACGAGTGATATAGGCTATATTTAATTTTGAACAAAAATAGGGTTCCGTAAGATATTAGGGATTTTCGGACACAAGGTGTAAAAAATCAACCAAAAAAGTTAACTTATTTTGCGTACCCTGCCTAAAGTGTTATAGATAGAACCATAAAATGTTCTTAGTAATTGTAGATCTTATAAATATCTACAAAAAAGTCCGCGACACACTATACCTACCTATGTCAAGTGAGGCACAATAACCATTTTTTTATTGAAAAATCTTGATATTTTTTTTGGATGACATTTAAACGCGTTTATTTTACTCATGCTATTAATCCTTATCAAAATAAATTATTTCATCACTAATAACAGTTAATGTAGATATTATTTGGTCTTTGAATGATTAAAATTGGACATTTTGTTCTGAAGTTACAGCAAAATTAAAATATTACGATTTCTGCTGCCCGGCCCGTTGCGAAGTAGGCGTTACCAAGGCCCTTAGAACTTAACTCCTCATCTACACTAATATTATAAAGAGGAAAACTTTGTTTGTTTGTTTGTTTGTCTACATCTACATCTACACTTCTACATCTACACTTATATATATATTTATATCTACACTAATATTATAAAGAGGAAAACTTTGTTTGTTTGTTTGTTTGTTTGTTTGTTTGTTTGATTGTAATGAATAGGCTCATAAACTACTAGACCGATTTTAAAAATTCTTTCACCATTCGAAAGCTACATTATCCACGAGTAATATAGGCTATATTTGATTTTGAACAAAAGTAGGGTTCCTCGGATATTAGGGTTTTTCTGACACAAGGTGTAAAAAATCAACCAAAAAAGTTACTTATTTTGCGTACCCTGCCTAACGGCTGAACCGATTGAGCTGAAAATTGGCAGGGAGGAAGCTTAGAGCCAGGAGAAGGACATAGGATCCGTTTTATCCCGTTCAACGGGGCCGGGGCTGGGGCGGGACGGGGCCGGGGCGAAACAAAGTTCGCTGGGACCGCTAGTATATTATAAAGAGGAAAACTTTGTTTGTTTGTTTGTTTGTTTGTTTGTAATGAATAGGCTCATAAACTACTGGACCGATTTTAAAAATTCTTTCACCATTCGAAAGCTACATTATCCACGAGTGATATAGGCTATATTTAATTTTGAACAAAAATAGGGTTCCGTAAGATATTAGGGATTTTCGGACACAAGGTGTAAAAAATCAACCAAAAAAGTTAACTTATTTTGCGTACCCTGCCTAAAGTGTTATAGATAGAACCATAAAATGTTCTAAGTAATTGTAGATCTTATAAATATCTACAAAAAAGTCCGCGACACACTATACCTACCTATGTCAAGTGAGGCACAATAACCATTTTTTTATTGAAAAATCTTGATATTTTTTTTCGGATGACATTTAAACGCGTTTATTTTACTCATGCTATTAATCCTTATCAAAATAAATTATTTCATCACTAATTACAGTTAATGTAGATATTATTTGGTCTTTGAATGATTAAAATTGGACATTTTGTTCTGAAGTTACAGCGAAATTAAAATATTACGATTTCTGCTGCCCGGCCCGTTGCGAAGTAGGCGTTACCAAGGCCCTTAGAACTTAACTCCTCAGATAATTTAAAGTAAATTATTCATTCAGATCGCACTCCAAAGACAGCACACAGAGGCAGATATATTGCTCCTACTGTAAACGAGGTAGCTGTTCTCTTGGTCGATGAAGACAAACGTCCCAGGGATATAGCCTTACACGGTAGAGACGGGCAGCTCAAAAGAGTTTCTGAGCTACATCGGTCCTATGATCCACTACAGTATCCTATAATGTGACAGGAGAAGACGGTTGTTATTTGACTTTCCCTCAGCAGGGTTCTGCGCGTAATAAAACTGTTTCGTGTATGCAATTTTATGCATTTAGATTAATGATTAGAACTAACTATTTTTATCCGTTACATTATTACAGAGACTTATTTAGTCAATATTGTGTTGACATGATGGCGAAAATGAAATCGGAAAGATTAAATTATATTTGTCGGAATCAACAAAGACTGAGGGCTGATGACTACATTCATCTCGGAGATGCCTTAAATCATGATGCAAATGTTGACCCATCAAATATCGGTCAACATGTCATATTGCCATCGTCATGTAGGAATTGATTTACGAAAAGAATGTTTTACGCATAGGCAACTTTACGTTGCCCTATCACGGGTCGGGGCTCCCGAGCATCAGTATATTTTGTTACCAGAAAATAATATAACTTCAAATGTTGTGTATAGAGAAGCTCTTCAATAAAAGCTTAAGTTTTCTATCCTAAAACAACGGGTTGCACTCCGGGACTTAACAACTAACATCCACAGAAAGAAAATCTGTTCAGCCTGCGGATAGTAACTGCTTCGTCGATGTTAGTGTCGGTGTCTGTGAATTGACCTGGGAATCATTTTGTTTGCTGACCGTGTCTTGCCTGGGTAGGCTTTTTGCAGCGGTAACCGACATCCACGCGGGCGGAGCCGCGGGCGACCGCTAGTATTTGATAAATCAACTAACAAACTTGTAAAAAACTTTTTAACACAGTCTGGTCCTCGATAGGTTACATATTTATTCTGAGAGCTATCATAAGAACATACGACATAATAAGCAAATGCTGCTGGTATATGTTTTTGCAGCGATACTGTGCAAGTTGATGGAATATTGGTTTCAATTGGTTGTAACAATGACTGACTTCGCTGACTTCGCTGCGTACAGGACAAAAGGCATATCTTGTATTCGTTCGTAATGTTCAAATCTTATTTGAGACCCTTCATTAGGTAAAATTGTTGCTACGCCACTGCAAACATGAGCATCTAATTTATCGTTGTCATCGAAAAATATCATACAATTCTCGCACAAATATATTTTTGAGTGATGTTTCGTTTATTTGGTTCTGAAGTTTACGCGAATACTCATACACCAACATCATAGTGACCTAATACATCTAAACGCAACCGTCGAGAGTTTAATTCAAGATTTAAGATTACAACTATCCCAGCTAGATTTCGATGAATGTATGATAATACTAAAAAGACGCGAAAAATCTAAATACAATGACTGTAAATTAAAACAAATTCAAAAATACAACAAACTGTCATCTTCAACTTTAGTAAAACGGAACGCAACAAATGTCACTTTACCAACCATAGAGAACAGAAACCGGGCATTTGTCAATCTATCAAAACAAACTTTGGATGAAAACACCGTTGCAATTCTAAATAAAGGCCTTAATTTTGCTGTTACGCCGCGTAAAATACCATTCGAGGAAATTATTTGTAGCGTGGAAGATTGCCTGGTTAAAATAACGTAAAGAAAGAAGACGCGGAAGCATTGCGACAAGACATATCTTCTGTCCTACGTAATAGCAAAGTCCCGAAGTCAAATCTCTCTCGCGACCAATATCTAGCACTTAAAAACCTGAAAACGAGACCAGAACTAACAATCTTACGCGCGGACAAGGGAAATGCTACGGTGGTAATGGATACATCGGACTACAAACTTAAAATGTCGCAGTTGCTGTCGGACGAATCCACCTACAAACGCGTGAAAACCGATCAAACAACTAAAATATTAAAGAAAACTAGCGACTTAGTGAAAAAACACAGTGAAAGTTTAAGTCTAGATGTACAACAATTAGTACCTACGTGTGCAAAACCGCCTAAACTGTATGGGTTGCCTAAAATTCATAAGACTGATATTCCTCTGCGGCCTATTGTAAGTCAAATAGATACTCCAACATACAGATTGGCTCAACATGTAGCTAAAACACTATCTAAGCTTCGTGGAGGAACAATGGCGCATGTGAAGGATTACCTACAATTGAAAGATGATGAGACAATGGTTAGTTTTGATGTACAGTCCCTATTTACAAGTTTACCTGTACAGGACTGCATTGAAATCACCAAAAGAAAGTTAGTTGAATTGGACATGCCGATTGAATATGCAGAACTATTGGAGCATTGCCTTACATCTGGCTATTTACTGTGGGACAACAACTTCTACGTTCAAGTTGATGGTGTTGCAATGGGCTCTCCAGTATCACCTGTTGTTGCTGATATCTTCATGGAAGATTTTGAAGCCAGAGCCCTGAGCACATCACCTGTAACACCGAGGTTTTATAAACGGTACGTAGATGACACTTTTACAATTTTACCCACCAATAGTGTTTCTGCTTTTCTTAATCATCTTAACTCAATTCATCCAAAAATACAATTTACTGTGGAAATTGAAGCAGACAATAAACTAGCTTTCTTAGATATTTTACTTACTAGGAATCCAGATCATACGCTTAGCCATACAGTCTTTAGAAAAGCGACCCATACTGATAAATATCTCAATGGTGCTTCTCACCATCATCCATCACAGTTAGCTACCGTGGGCAAAACTTTGTTTCAGAGAGCGAGGGGCATCTGTGACGACCGACACCTGGCTGCTGAGCTTCAGCATGTAAGGAAGGTACTCCAGGACAACCAGCTTCCAGTACCACGTCGTTGCAGACCCCGTGCCAAGCCCATGACAGTTGAACGCCAACCTGCCGTACTACCATATATGAAGGGTGTCACTGACAAAATTGGGAACATCTTAAAGCGAGCTTCTATCAAAACCTACTTCAAGCCGCAAAGGAAGATTAACCAATTTTTACCACCGGTCAAGTGTCACATACCTCTTCAAGATGCAGGGGTGTACAAGCTGGAATGTGACTGTGGCCTCTCCTACATCGGTCAAACAAAGCGTAGTATAGGCGTGCGGATTAAAGAACATATAGCTGACATGAAACATAGACGGTCAACGAAATCTGCAGTATGTGAACATGCCTTGGATAAACCTAACCACTTCATACGTTTTGACCAACCTAAGGTACTCGCGAAAGAACGGCGTTTTGTTCCTCGCATGCTACGTGAGGCCATAGAAATAAGAAAATACCCTAATTTTAATAAAGAAGATGGTTGGAAAGTTCCACCGGCATGGGATCCTATTCTTTTGAAGACACAACCAACATCTCATACTGCAAGATCTCAAGACACTGTAAGCTCTTTCTGCGTGGATAGGAACATCAATTAATATTAACACTACAGTACACGCGCCCTAATTTTCAATAGTTTTACTCGCGTGGGGTGAAAATTCAGACCATTTTATTTCCCCTATTTTTAGGTGAATATGATGGAAAATAAAATAAAACTCATTAATATTTTAATATTCATTTATTTACCTTTTATATTTAACATGAGACTTTTATTTTTAAGACAAATTATGAATAAAGAAGTAACTTTGAAAAAAAGAGGAAAAAAGCTATGGATTTTGACAAGAATAATAATAATAAGATAAAAAGAAAACTAGTTGTTGTTAATTATTTAACCATTATGACAATTCGAGCAGATAAGGACTTGGTGATCCGGGCAAATCCATTTACTACAAGTTCTACAGAACTTGGAAGCCGATCGGTCACGTGATCTGGGGCAATAAGCACAGCGACCACTTTTTCCGGTTCTTTGCACATTCCTAGGGGGAATTGATTCAAATTCAGGGCTCTGCTTTTTCAGTAATATTTCAGCTTTAATTCGAAGTTCCCTTGGAATATTTTGAAGTCCACATCGAAAATTTATGGCCGGTTTCACTAATTCAAAACCCACATCCAGTAGGAAAGTTCTGCGTGCAATAATTGTTTGGTCATTGTTAGACATTTTGTTCATCTGATGAATTACCATGCTATTTATTCCTGCAAGATTCAATAAATCAAAAAATATAGTAAGAGGCCATCGTCTACTGTTTCTTGAAACATTATATTGATTGCACATCTTATCAACAATGTCTACTCCACATTTGGTTTTGTTATAAAAAGTTACCATTTCTGGTTTTTGCTTGTCTCCTGTGGTGACATCAATTGCGTTATCATGATGCATTGTTGATAGTAAAATAACACTTTTTTTTTTTTTAGGTATATACGACATCAGAGTGGAGTTTTTCTGAAAGCCAAAAATAGAACTTTTTTCTTCTCTTTGTCGCGAATCTTTGAATATTGGAGGTATCTCTGGTTTATTAGATTTTAGAGTGCCAACAATAGTCGTTTTTCGCTTTAGCAACTCTTCTGCCAGTGGTATACTGGTAAACCAGTTGTCCATCGTTACATTGCATCCACGATTGCAAACAGGATCCAGCACTCGAAGTGTAACATCTAGGACCTTGTTAGAATATTGGAACGGCCCTTCAGGTTGAGCGCCAACATATATTTCAAAATTATATACGTATGGCAACTTCACATCTACTACCATTATAATTTTGATTCCAAATTTTGAAGGTTTGTTTGGCATGTACATGATGAATCCACAACGTCCTCTAAATGCGACAAGCTGTTCATCGATTGTGAGTTGCTCGCTAGGATTATAGTTGTTTTTACAATTGGAAATGATTTTTTCTACAAGGTCCCGTATAGCTGCAAGTTTGTCTAGGGATTGCCTTTGAGGTCTGCTTGTGACATCATCAAATCGGATTGTCCGAAGGAGAAATCGAAATCTGTTCAACGACATAGTCAAATAAACTAGTTCAATCCCTGTGCCTTTCGAATTATCCCAAAAATCCTTCAGATTCCGTCTTCCCGCTCTATTTACGCCTATCACAAGCAATAATCCGATAAAGGCTCTAATTTCCATCATATTCGTTGGACGAGCATCCCTGTCACGTTTATATTTTGATTGCACAATACTTATGTAGGTATTTGTAGATTCTACAATACCCTCTAAAGATGGCGCATCAAAAAATAATTCAAAGCAAGAGAGTGGAGACTGAGCATTTCTAGCGTTACCTTTAGGTCCACATTGTTGCACTAAGATATTATGAGATCTGGTTCTTGATGATGCTGGTAACTGTTTGTACCAACGAGTACCATTTTTAGATTGAAAATAGTTGGTATATGTGCTAAGTGGAATATTGTCATCACTTGAAAAACTACCCTCCATTGCTGAATTTTCTCCATCTTCTGTGATCCGTCCATCGGTATCCTCTTCATATTCTTGCTCCGTTTCTGAATCATGGTGTAATTCTGTTATGCACTCTTCTTCGTTACCTTCTGTATCGCTAGGTACGGTGTCACTTTCATCATCCGAAGGTTCCTCTAGCCACCCTCGTATAATATTTGCCCGACGTTCGTCCATACCGATGAGAATCTGTAATATTCCACATCATATATATCCTACAATATATTTTTGTTTTACAAAACCAGTTAAATTTCTCAAGAAAATAAAAATATAAGCAATACTTACATGATATTTCAAAAAGTCTGACGCAATATTTTGTCACGCCGATACTCGCGTGGGGTGAAACTCCGTCCCAATGCACTTTCTAGTCCGTTTTTATCCACTTGCGCTCGCGTCGAGTGCCGGTGACGTACTGACCTTGATTGTTGTTTACTTAACTAGGATTACAGGAAGCGGCACAGTCGACACTCATTTGCTTAAGAAGTTATGTTTGAAAATATTGGTCTGGGGCGAAAATTCACCCCGCGCGTGTACTGTAGTGTTAATGAGTGACGGTAGTTTAATTTAATTTTTCATAACTATGTAATGACAAATAACACCTTAGTCTGCCTGTGACCACGGATGCTGTAAAGCATTCGAAACGTCAGGCATAAAATAAAAATAAACGTTCGCGAAATCAATCCGTAAAATTGTTGTTTTATTGTGATGTTTCGTTAATTGGCTGCGAATTAATTTAGATTTTTTTTTAATAAGGCAGTAATGTGTACGACCTCCATTTTCTAGGTAAAGCAAATTTTTATGATGTTTTTTTCAATGGGTTGTACTTATTTATATTCACTTCCAAAAACATACTTCGCAAATAAGCCCAACCACTGTCTCGTTCTTCAAATTCTTCAATTTTTTTACATAGCACGCGTATAACGTTTGAAAACATATCTTCGAAACTATAGGTTTGATATAAAATAATATTTTCAGTCGCAAACGATTAAATAGAAATTAAATTATTCTTATGCTGAAAAAACTCTGAAAATAACTCAAAGTTAACTTTAAGATTAGAATAAGTTTGGATTCGTGCTGATAGTAATTGATGCACGCGTGAGCGTAAGCGCGATAAAAATACAGCAGGTAGGTCCTTGTCCTGGCTGTTGTCCTCACATCGAACACGATACGAAGCGATGCGACTGCGAAAAGCGCTTTGAATTTTTTCAATGCATTCGCTTTCAACGACTGAACTATTATTCTTGTGTGCAATACTTTTTAAGTGGGCAGAAAAAACTTTTTTTTTTACGGATACGTCGTAAACTGAACAAAAAGTAGTCTTAGGCATGACTATTCTGCTTACTTTTATAACAATACAAATAATAATGTGGCTTTAAAATAAAAACTAGGTAGTAATAAGACGATGGTCAAATAAGCTAAATATTCATAACTAGCGGTCCCAGCGAACTTTGTTTCGCCCCGGCCCCGTCCCGCCCCAGCCCCGGCCCCGTTGAACGGGATAAAACGTATCCTATGTCCTTCTCCTGGCTCTAAGCTACCTCCCTGCCAATTTTCAGCTGAATCGATTCAGCCGTTAGGCAGGGTACGCAAAATAAGTAACTTTTTTGGTTGATTTTTTACACCTTGTGTCCGAAAAACCCTAATATCCGAGGAACCCTATTTTTGTTTAAAATTAAATATAGCCTATATTACTCGTGGATAATGTAGCTTTCGAATGGTGAAAGAATTTTTAAAATCGGTCTAGTAGTTTATGAGCCTATTCATTACAATCAAACAAACAAACAAACAAACAAACAAACAAAGTTTTCTTCTTTATAATATTATTATATATTATATATTATATTATATTATATATTATATATTATATATTATATTATATATAAGTGTAGATTAAAAAAAAAACATTAAATTTATAGTATTTTTTCTTTTTCTGAGCATAAAAGACTCCCTCTTCGGTAAATTTTGATTTAGCTAATTAAACAAACTTTTTTAGTGTATTAAATTCTGGAGAATCCTCTTCGCCATGTAAGCGGACAAATACGATCGCCTTTTCACACCTCTCCAGTCCCGTTAACTCACTTACTTCTTCTGCGATGCAAAGACGGAGTTCAGCCAACAGGTTGCCGTCTAGCTGCGCTGTCCGACGCGTCACTCCGCCAGGAACTCGACGCGTGAGACTGCTACTTGCTGCCTGCGTCGTCGTACGTTGTGGCGGTGACTCGTCATCAGACTCCGAGTCAAACAACCAGTCTGAGCCGTTGCTCGATGGTGGTTCTTTTTTCGACTTCTGACGCTTAGACTGTTTCTTAGAGCTGAAAAGATGAAAAAATATACAAATAAACTATTTAAACAGAAAATTTACATATCTCATAAAATGAGAAATAAAATTATGAAAACTACCTTATGACTTCCTCGTCGGAATCATAGAAAAGGTTTTCACAGCTTTTCTTTGCAGACCTTTTAAGGCTGCTGTCACCTACCTTCTAACAAAGTTCATGTGCAGTTTTCTCCCCAAAAATGACTTAACTAACTACCTTTTTTGAATGAATTGTGTAGAAATGAACTATCTCCATAAGATGTCGACTCTGAATTTTTGATTCAATCTTTAAAATGCCTGTAATTTGCAATCATAGAAGCCAATTTGGCGGTTTTTCTGGTACACTTTTCTAGAGCAGTTGTTGACATCAGCTATCGAAATAACATAAACTTGAAGGGAATTACGTTCGTATACAAGGTGTCGACTCTGTTTTTTTTATTTATCGCTCTGGTTATTCCAAATGAAGACAAAATTGAAACCATGTTTTGGCATAAAATACGCACCTAAAGACAGGCGATTATCTCTGAGATACATTGCACTTATTCTGTGTTATTTGATAAAACAATGTTATAGAGGTTCCTATCTTTGACTTAGCATCTAAATTCTTGATTTTATCTTGTGCAATATATACAAAATATCTTACTAAAGTAACCTATAAATTTGAGATTTGGAGCTGTCACGAACATTCATCTTTGATCGAAATTTGACAGAAAGCGCCGAGCGCTCGGAGGGGAAGGGTGTGTCGCTCGTTGTCTTCGCTGTTAGTCTTTTATTTCGTGTATGACACTCATTCCAAATTTGAAAATATCACGCTTTGCACAAATTTTATACGGCGACCAATTCGCTTTGAGGCTTTATGCAACAGGCATAAAGCCACATAGTGCATTCCACATCGTCGATGGTCTCTAATTATAACAAAAAAGTATTCGTTATTTTGTATTGATTAGTAGTTGTATTTAAATGATTAATCAATGTTATGTAAACTTGCATAGAAAGGAATCCTTATTAATACTATAAACAAGAAAGATTTGTATATATGGCGACTATTTCAAGAGGTTCGTGAGATAAAACAAAGATCTTTTATCATATACATTGTGTATTTTCGAAACTTGATCAAATAAAATGTGCAGATACTAGGACCAAAATTATCGACAAAAATAAAAATAATAATAAATTCTCCACAAAATAAAATTGTGGTACATGATGAGTAAACTGTTTCTTTCACCAAACAGTTAAATGTCAATTTTAGACAAATACTAAATTAATTAGGCCAAGAATAGGAAATAGTACCAAATTCTATTGCATATTATGTATGGGGTTGCAAATAATAACCTTATTCATATAAAATAAAGTAGTATCAGTAACACTACTCTTAGCTTTTAAGATCAGATTTGTTTTTTTAAAAAAACAACAATTTACACACGAAAATAAAGAAAGTATTGATTTATTTCTTAACTAAAATAATTACAGGTATTTAACGTGACAATAGAAAAACAATATACACGGTCTTAGACCAATGTTAACAGAGCGCACGCTGACGGCCAACAGAGGGCGCTCGCTAGTCTGCTTCGGTTTATTTAGGCCCGTATTGTTGCCGTTACTCCGGGGTCGCTAACACTACTTTATAGTTTAACAACGGTAGACCGATTTTCATGATATTTACTTTATTGAATTGGTATTTACCTCTTACCCCTTAAGTTATAATGAAACGGAGCTGGGGCGCGCTGAGCCTGGATACGAAACACAGTTTACTGGGGCCACTAGTACATCCATAAAAACTGGCAACGGGTAAAATGGACTCACGTTCCGTACGGGATAACTGAGTAATGAATGTACATTTTATGATATTGTGTGTCTGCTGGCGAATAGTTATTATTTAACCGATTTCAAAAGGAGGAGGTTATCAATCAGATTGTATGTTATTTTTTGTATGTATATAATCCTCATATCTCAGTCATTTGTTGACAGATTAGTTTTTTTTTTCATTTTCTTAAAGGGTTTAACTTTTAATACGTCTCATTGTGGCCAAATCCGGAACTGATGATGGGGTTTTGGTGTAATCGAGGGAAACCCTTAAATCTACAGACGTGTATAGTGTTTTTGTACTAGTATGTATTTCAGTGTTGACGTGTCTTTACGTCTGATAGTCACTATTTTGTAGAACTGAGCTGATAGTGGAACTCCTAAATGATTAGGAGTTCAGTGATTATGACGCTGGAACTTTATGTAAGGTACTTTGTAGCTTACTAAAGAGCAGAGTCAAAAGGTGAAACCCCCTCCCCTCGATTTTAATCACTAACAATTTGCAAATAAAATAACTTAAACCGACTTCAAAATCAAAATACACTAAAAAGTCTTAAATAATCTCTTAAAATGACTCCATTCCCAGGACAAGGTTTGCCTTAAATGGAGTCCTTTCAAGAGTTTATTTAAGAATTTTTGGTGACTTTTGTTTTTGAAGTCGGTTTTGTTGAAATAGTATGGCGGTGAAGTGATCATTAACCCAACAAAATTAAAGACAAATAAGGGCTTTTGTTTTTAGTATTTGACTTTGATTTTGAATAAGAATAAGCGGACGACAAAAAGTAAAAGGACAGCCGTCTTTCTTTATATGGACCGTATAGAGGCGTTATTTAGTTCCACAATCTTTGATACATACTTGTACGTACGTACCATTGGCCATCGGCGTCAATTCCATACTGTGTGGGACTTGTCAATGCCATTAATTTCATACGCTTGTAACAGTATTACAATGGTTTAAACCTTAATAAATAGGGCAATATTTTTCTTAGTTAACATGACTTTTCTTTCTGGGTACTGATTGCACCAGTGACTTTCACAACCACATCCTAACTATAAACTTTTATAGTTAAACGCTTGTTTTAGTAGAAGCGTTTCATGGGATGTGTATGTAGTTAATATGAACCTGTATTCAAATTATACGCAAATGCCATGAAATTCTAAGGTTCTATTCAAGTCCACATTCATATAATATTTCATTATTGAAAAATTTTTGAAAACAAAATAAAATGATGTTATTTATCATCTGTTATACATTAAATACATGAAATCTTGATCGAAAGCTTCTTAACTACATTTTCTGAATGACAGCTATAGTAACTTGTCACATATTTCATATATCAAAATACAAATCATATCAAAGAACAGCGTTACACTAAAAGGTATTTATGTGTTAATAAATCCTCATAGCACCCAGTTGGTATGATACGTGGTTGATCAAGCGCAGAACCAACGGCAGCATCCACCAATAAACCTTAGTCCCCGTTTCTCATGGAGTTCACATTCGTAAAAAAATACCTATTCTCAGAGTCACGATTTGGGTGAAGACATAAAGAGGCAGATAACTGGTACCGACCTAAACCGACTAACTAGTGATGTGCCAAGTCATCTTTTTTTGATCTCGAAATATTTTAGAAATTCGTTACAAAAATCCAATTAGGGACCGACAGACATTAGAATGTTTTTTAAAACAATATTCAAATCAGAACTTGAGTCGGAAGAATCTCTATAAAGCATTTCAATTCCATGAAATAGCCAACACGGCACATCACTGGTTAGTCGGTACGTGTTTCCCGCCTCGATATGTCTTCACCCTTTGGATGCTTTTCGTTTCTTCCCATGCTATAAGTTTTTACGTTATTATAACTGTACGTTGGTGTTTAAATCTGTGAATTTAGTTATTGAATTACCAGAAGGAAAATGTTCGCGAAAGGAATTGACGCGAGCCCTGATTCCGAACTGTATTCGCGTAGGTATTTTAAATATATAAATAACTGGTATAACATTTTATCATATCGACTTTTACATGACCATCATTTTCTATGTTCATCATACGCATAGCCTACTACTTACCTAGAGATAAAGTATCAAAATTGTTTGATTACAGTAAACATTTTTTGTGTCCCGGACATATAAAATCGCACACACACATTGATAAATTAGGTAAAATCTGAGAATCTCCAGACTGTCATACCGCTCTTAAGTTTCTTGCTCTCCGCCCTGCAATGAAAAAAATGCGACATCAATACATTGAAGTCAAACTAACTTTTTAACGTGTCTTTCACGGAGATATTTGTGACTAGCGGTCGCCCGCGGCTCCGCCCGCGTGGATGTCGGTTACCGCTGCAAAAAGCCTACCCAGGAAAGACACGGTCAGCAAACAAATGATTCCCATATCAATTCACAGACACCGACACTAACTTCGACGAAGCAGTCACTATCCGCAGGCTGAACAGATTTTCTTTCTGTGGGTGTTAGTTGTTAAGTCCCGGAGTGCAACCCGTTGTTTTAGGATAGAAAACTTAAGCTATTATTGTAGAGCTTCTCTATACACAACATTTGACGTTACATTATTTTCTGGTAACAAAATATACTGATGCTCGGGAGCCCCGACCTCATGCGTAAAACATTCTTTTCGTAAATAAATTCCTACTAATTTGAATGTTTGGCCCAGGGATTTGTTTATCGTGAGTGCGAAAGAAATTTTTACTGAAAATCGCGCCGCGCGGGTACCTTACTCAAAGATCTAAACTCCCCCTCCCACACGCTCACCGGGCCTTGGTAAAGCCTACTTCGCAATGGGCCGGCCGTGCAGCAGAAATCGTAATATGTATTTTAATTTCGCTATAACTTCAGAACCAAACGTCCAATTTAATATCGCTATAACTTCAGAACCAAACGTCCAATTTTAATCATTTACACAAATATATATATTATAGGCTCATAAACTACTGGACCGATTTTGAAAATTCTTTCACTATTCGAAAGCTACATTATCCACGAGTAATATAGGATATATTTAATTTTGAACAAAAATAGGGTTCCGTAAGATATTAGGGTTTTTCGGACACAAGGTGTAAAAAATCAACCAAAACAGTTACTTATTTTGCGTACCCTGCCTAAACTATTAAAGATAGAACCATAAAATGTTCTAAGTAATTGTAGATCTTATAAATATCTACAAAAAAGTCCGCGACATACTATACCTATCTATGTCGGGTGAGGCACAAGAACCATTATTTTTATTGAAAAATCTTGATTATTTTTTGGACTTCATTTAAACGCGTTTATTTTACTCATGCTATTAATCCTTATCAAAATCTACATCTACACTAATATTATAAAGAGGAAAACTTTGTTTGTTTGTTTGTTTGATTGTAATGAATAGGCTCATAAACTACTGGACCGATTTTGAAAATTCTTTCACTATTCGAAAGCTACATTATCCACGAGTAATATAGGATATTATTATTATTATTATTATTATCTACACTAATATTATAAAGAGGAAAACTTTGTTTGTTTGTTTGTTTGATTGTAATGAATAGGCTCATAAACTACTAGACCGATTTTGAAAATTCTTTCACCATTCGAAAGCTACATTATCCACGAGTAATATAGGATATATTTAATTTTGAACAAAAATAGGGTTCCGTAAGATATTAGGGTTTTTCGGACACAAGGTGTTTAAAAATCTACACATCTACACAAATATTATAAAGAGGAAAACTTTGTTTGTTTGATTGTAATGAATAGGCTCATAAACTACTGGACCGATTTTGAAAATTCTTTCACCATTCGAAAGCCACATTATCTACGAGTAATATAGGATATATTTAATTTTGAACAAAAACAGGGTTCCGTAAGATATAAGGGTTTTTCGGACACAAGGTGTAAAAAATCTACACATCTACACTAATATTATAAAGAGGAAAACTTTGTTTGTTTGATTGTAATGAATAGGCTCATAAACTACTGGACCGATTTTGAAAATTCTTTCACCATTCGAAAGCCACATTATCTACGAGTAATATAGGATATATTTAATTTTGAACAAAAACAGGGTTCCGTAAGATATAAGGGTTTTTCGGACACAAGGTGTAAAAAATCTACACATCTACACTAATATTATAAAGAGGAAAAATTTGTTTGTTTGTTTGTTTGATTGTAATGAATAGGCTCATAAACTACTGGACCGATTTTGAAAATTCTTTCACCATTCGAAAGCTACATTATCCACGAGTAATATAGGATATATTTAATTTTGAACAAAAATAGGGTTCCGTAAGATATTAGGGTTTTTCGGACACAAGGTGTTTAAAAATCTACACATCTACACAAATATTATAAAGAGGAAAACTTTGTTTGTTTGTTTGTTTGATTGTAATGAATAGGCTCATAAACTACTGGACCGATTTTGAAAATTCTTTCACCATTCGAAAGCCACATTATCTACGAGTAATATAGGATATATTTAATTTTGAACAAAAACAGGGTTCCGTAAGATATAAGGGTTTTTCGGACACAAGGTGTAAAAAATCTACACATCTACACAAATATTATAAAGAGGAAAACTTTGTTTGTTTGTTTGATTGTAATGAATAGGCTCATAAACTACTGGACCGATTTTGAAAATTCTTTCACCATTCGAAAGCTACATTATCCACGAGTAATATAGGATATATTTCATTTTGAACGAAAATAGGGTTCCGTAAGAAATTAGGGTTTTTCGGACACAAGGTGTAAAAAATCAACCAAAACAGTTACTTATTTTGCGTACCCTGCCTAAACTATTAAAGATAGAACCATAAAATGTTCTAAGTAATTGTAGATCTTATAAATATCTACAAAAAAGTCCGCGACATACTATACCTATCTATGTCGGGTGAGGCACAAGAACCATTATTTTTATTGAAAAATCTTGATTATTTTTTGGACTACATTTAAACGCGTTTATTTTACTCATGCTATTAATCCTTATCAAAATCTACATCTACATCTACACTAATATTATAAAGAGGATAATATTATAAAGAGGAAAACTTTGTTTGTTTGTTTGTTTGATTGTAATGAATAGGCTCATAAACTACTGGACCGATTTTGAAAATTCTTTCACCATTCGAAAGCTACATTATCCACGAGTAATATAGGATATTATTATTATTATTTTTTATTAACAGTTGTTTGATCTCGAAGACAGGTTTGCCTTCGGTATTTATAGTGCCAGTGTCACGGGCCTAGGCCAAGTGAACTGCACTTTCGGTAAATCCTGTGGAATTGGAGTCGTCCTGCAAGAACTTCCTAACTATTCGGCATGTGTTGAGAATCGCGGCCTTTTGCATTGTCATGTACGTGTTTTCCGGTATGTCGAGGTTGCGCAGCGCGGTAAGTAAATGCTTAGGGATGACTCTAGTGCTGGAGATTACCAGCGGGACAATATATACTTTTTCCATTCTCCATATTTTTATTATTTCATCTTTCAGTTCGGTGTATTTGTGTATTTTTTCGGTTATTGTTTTGTGTAAATTGTGGGTGTTAGGAACGGCAATATCTATGATGTAAACTATTTTGTTTTGTTTGTCAATTACAGTGATATCCGGTCTATTATTATGCACAGTCCTGTCGGTGAGTATGGCGCGGTCAAAGTACATCTTACTACTGTCATTCTCCAGCACTGGTTTTGGAGTGTACTGATAATAAGGAGCTGGTTTTCCGGAAAGGAGTTTATACTTGAAAGCTATTTTTTGATGTATAATGTTGCAGACTTGATTGTGACGGTGCGTGTAGTCGGTTTGTGTTAAATTTGGACATGCACTAGTTATGTGTTGGATTGTTTCTGGTAATCTATTACATTTTCGGCATTTGTCGGATATGATATTACGGTCTTTAATAATGTATTTTTTATAATTTTTGGTATTAATCACCTGGTCCTGAATCGCTAACATAAACCCTTCAGTTTCAGGGAACAGAGATCCTAATTTTAGCCATTTGTTAGATGCAGAGAAGTCTATGTGGGGTTGTTCCAGGTCGTGAAGGTGTCTACCGTGAAGTTGTTTCTCACGCCAGGCCGCAAATTTATTAACTTCGCTTTGCACTTTACTTGTGAATTCTAAGTCTTTATTTTGTAAATCTAAAGGCGTGTATTTGTCGTCTGTTTGTATTGAGGCAGAGTGTAATTCGCTTGTGGTAGATTTATTGTAGAAAAAACTCCGAAAACTTTCAATTTGCGACTCCCATAACATCTTCAAATCTACTAGGCCTCTTCCTCCTTTTTCCCGTTTTAAAGTTATTCTTTGTATAGCTGATTTTGGGTGTGCATAATTGTTCCTTGTAAGTGTAGTTCTAGTTTTAGTCTCTAATTTATTGATGTCTGTTTTTGTCCATTTAATTACTCCGAATGAATAAGTTAGTACAGGTATGGCGAAAGTATTTATTGCTTTGAATAAGTTTTTAGAGTATAATTGCATCTAACTGAGAAGGTTGAGACGACGAAAGTATTCCTGTGTTATATCTTTCTTAATTTTAACATGATGGATTCCTTTATCCTGCTGAAGGCCGAGGTATTTATATGTTTCAGACTCGTCCATAATTTTAAAATTATAGCTAGTTTCCATATTAGCAGATTTTACTTTACCTTTTACTACTATAAGCGACCTACACTTGTCTAACCCAAAGGTCATGTTAATGTCTGTACTGAATTTTTCCATTGCTTCTATTAGGGTTTTCATGTTTTGTTCGGTGTTAGAAAATAATTTAATATCATCCATGTACATTAGATGGCTTACGTTAGTGGTGTGTGTCAACTTGTATCCGCTGTTTGAGTTATTTAGTAGGTTTGATAGTGGGTTGAGGGCTAGGCAAAACCACAGTGGGCTGAGAGAGTCTCCCTGGAAAATGCCATTTCTGATAGAGATTTCTTCAGTGCTGATATTTGTGCAGTTATCGTTTAGATATAGTGTGGTTCTCCAGTCAGCCATAGCCCTTTCCAGGAAAGTGATGATTATCGGATTAATTTTGTAAATTTGTAATACTTTTATCAACCAAGAATGCGGTACACTATCAAATGCTTTTTTATAATCTATGTAAGTGATGTTAATATTTTTCCTGTGTTTTTGAGCATGTTTAAGGATGATAGAGTCAATAATTAACTGTTCCTTGCAGCCCATGTGGTTACGCCTGCAACCTTTTTGTTCCTCGGACAGAATATTATTATTTTCAATGTGTGCATTGAGCTTATTAGTAATGCATGAAGTTATTAGTTTATACTAGATGACCCGGTGAACTTCGTACCACTTACTTAGATTTATGTAAAATGTAGTTAAAACTTAAGCAACAACAAAACGAATTAATATGACAAAACTACAGAAAATTCAAGTAAAGCACAAATTGATATAAAAACGGAAATTCGTCACTTCCAAAGGACACGGTCGACCCGCCATACATTGCTTGCCCCAAAAGTAAATATCCATGCGTCACGACCAAAACTAATTTTATGGGTTCGTTTCTTCGCCTTTTAAAATAATATAATTACGGCTTATAGCGGGGTTTTCACATGAAACGAAATAAAATGTGTGGGGTCAATCTCTTGCACACTATTTAGAACAGGTCTTTCTAGATCATAGCGCCATCTGTGTCGAAAAACCGCCATCTAGGCCACCAAAACTAAAACATAGAAAACTGCCTCGCTAGGGTGCGTAACGCGTGAAAATTACGATGACGCAAACAATAGCCAACGAAAAGAAGTTCCTTGTCACAGTTTATTTTTTTCAAGTTTTAGGAAGAGGTTAGTAGGTTTAAAGGTTAGTAGTAGTTACCTATGGGAGGCAAACATCATTTTCCTTCTTAAAATAGCGATTGCGAGCGCTTACTTATTTAACTAACTGCCAGTTCTATGACACAGTATGACACAATATGCCATTTCGTTAAGCGGTCGTCAGTTTGCTAATAAGTGCTCGAAACCGCAATTTTTTGCCAAACACAACAATTGTTGGGGACAGGAAATGGTATTCAATCGTTGTCCTATTTTTTTTTGTAGATTTATATGCCGCTAGATAAAAGCAAAGTAAATAAACAATATTGTATTAAAAATTCAATATATTTTTTGAAAAATGATATAGTCAAGTCTCTTAATGCTTTTCTTTAATCAAACATAAAACGACTCTGATACGACCGTGTCCTGTAAGAAGTAAGTTTTTAGGGTTCCGTACCTCAAAAGGAAAAAACGGAACCCTTATAGGATCACTTTGTTGTCCGTCTGTCCGTCCGTCTGTCAAGACCCTTTTTCTCAAGAAGGCGTGGAGGTATGAAGCTGAAATTTATATCAATTACTCAGGTCTACTGTCCCTTGAAGCTGTGAAAAAATCAAACTTCTAAGCCAACGCAATCAAAAGATACAGCCGTTTATGCCGCAAATTTTCGACACTTGCAAGGGAATCAAAACCTACAGGGTGCTTCCCGTGAACTCAGAATCTTGGAATTTGGTACGAAGCAACGTCTTATAGCATAGATAAAGGAAAAATTACGAAAACCATAAATTTTTAGTTACATCACATAATATATATTTTTTTAATAATTTTAAACTTACTACCCATTTCCTCATAAACGCGTAGAGGTATTAAATTGAAATTCATACCAAATACTCAGGTCTATAATACCTTTAAGCTGTAACAAAATCAAACTTCTATGTCAACGTAATCAAAAGAAACAGCAATTTAAGCTGCATATTTTGAAACTTGCAAGTACTCGCAAGGGAATCAAAACCTAAAGGGTACTTCCAGTCGACCTAGAATCTTGAAATTTGGCATGAAGCAACGTTTTATAGCACACATAAAGGAAAAATTCCGAAAACCTTAAATTTTTAGTTACATTACAAAATATATTATTTCTTGCAGGTTTGTACGGAACCCTCGGTGCGCGAGTCCGACTCGCACTTGGCCGGTTTTTTTAAATGATCGAACCTGAGCTGGTTCCTAACAGCACACCAGGTTCGCCTCCTCCGTCCGATTTCCATGATCCAAATGTCTATCTCTAAAATATCTATTTAATATAGATGACCCGGTGAACTTCGTATCACTTCGTGTTGGGGCGGCCTAATAGTAGTTTAGTAATCTGGCAATACTGTCAGTGTCACTGTCACCTAACTTTTGAAGAAAAGATTGTTCAAAAGTAAAAACAGAACATATAGTGAACTTATAGTTTAACTCCTTAAAATGCATTGTTCTTGTAATAAGTGGAACGGCAGAACAAAAATAATAACTGTCCAGGTTGTAATAAAATACTACTAAGATGTGACGAATGCTACATCATAATCGGTAACATTCTGTTGCCAGTACTAAAATATACTAAAAAAAATTTATTATACCAAAAATCTACTAAATTAAAATTGCATTTGATAATTATAACAAAAAAAAAATAACAAATATTCAAATTCCACCATTAGCGACGACGACAAATAAAAAACAACATATTTAGAGAAAAAATATATGACTGAGTCGTGCCATATTTTATCCTAGGCTCTCAAAAAACAATAAAGTGTAAAAATATTGAAAAGAAAGTCCCCGTGGAACATATTTATTAATTTGAATTCATTATTTTTGGGCAATATTAGATATACTCTTACTAATCTGTGGGCAATATCGAGTCAATCGTCATTCGTCATTATTTTTATATTTTGAAATTTAAATACATGATGTTATGAGCAAAGTTGATATTATGTTGTCGATTCAAAAGTCTTGTTTTAATGCGTTCTTCAATTAGAGTGGAACCGAGACTACAAATACCGTCAAATGTTTGACAGAAAGTAAGTGGTCAACTTTTATAAGGGAAAATGGAATTGTCGTTTTACTCTATCTTTCTCGCAATTTTTCCTTATTTGCTCACCGTTTAGACCTACCCTGGCCTACGACAAACATTTTAAAACCAAAATCAGCTCAATCGGCCCAGCCGTTCTGGAGTTTTAATCAGACTAACGAACATCAATTCATTTTTATTTATATAGATAAAGTTGGCAAACATGTGATTGGGCGATATTGGGATGGATCTTCTGTATTGTTACTTTTTGGTAGCATATAGGTGATTCCTTTTGTCAGAAACTGTGGCATCTCGGCTTCTCCCTTGATTATACTTGTGATTGAGTCCCCTAGCAAATCATGTAACCTAAAAAGTTTTTTGTACCAAAAACTGTGAATTCCATCACAGCCTGTAGCTTTCCAGTTCTTCATTTTACGCGTTACCGTCTGTATATCGTCCCTATCAATGCACTGAAAATCCATTTCATCAATGCTTTGGTGTTTATCTTCTTCTTCTCTAAGCCATTCAGCGTCGTTGTTATGTTCAACACTTTCCCCCCATATATTGGTCCAATAACTTCGTAGGTCTTCCGGTGAGGGGTATTTTCTTTCTGCTTCACCTGTGGTTTCCCTATCGTTTTCGTTCTCTTTCTGTCCAAGGTTTCTGTAAAACACCTTTTCGTTTCTACAAAATAGTTGGTTGTCTTTTTTACGCTGGAGGGATTTTTTGTACCGTCTTAATCTTTGTGCTTTAAGAGCTAATTTCTGTTTTAACGTATCAAGAAATTCTTCCGGCATCTTGTTGTTTCGTGTGTGGAATTTATTTCATTTTTCATAAATATTTCTTCTACTTTTTTCCTTAAGTTGTCTGAAACGTCTTTGTTCGCTATGAAATGTGTAAGTCTCCCTATATCTGTACGTAGTTTGCTAATATCCTTCTCTATTCTTATTTGCCACGCTGGTTTTCTAACTTTCTGTGTATTCTTACGTCGGCCTGTATTAATTTGCTCAATGTTATGACCTAACTCCTGACATATAACTAACGCACTACAGTATATCAAACAGTGCAAATAAGTAATGTCCGAATCCGAAGATTGTGAAGTAAAATTTATTAAGATTATATTATTGAATAAATCGAGTAATCCGTACAATTTCCTATCTTCACGTAGCTTTGGTAGCTTTGGCCTAGTAGTGGGGTCAGTTCCTGCGTATTTAGTCAGTGCTGTTTGTAACATTTCTGTTAACTTTAATACCATTGCGTCTGCTTGACCGTCGTCTGGTGCCTGAGATACAAAAGTAGTTTGCGTTAATGTGGCATCGTTATCATTGAGTATTGTTGTTGATTGAGTGAGGATTTGGTTCAAACGCGAAGTTTAAAGTGAGTTTAATGGAAGATTGTCTTCAAAACTGGAGTCATTTGTCTGGGGCGGTGTACTGTTTGTGACCTGTTTTTCTCTTTCTTCTAATTCAAGTTGTACTTTTACATCTGATCTTATACTATCTAAAACGGAATCGGAAAGTAGTTTATTTCGTATTATGACTCTGCGTTGGTCTGCAATTCTTTGCGCTGACACTTCTAGGTAAGGGTATTGAATTTTGAACTGATCATGTAAGTTCTTGCAGTACATGGTGCGATCTGTCTCTAATTTGGTGATGTAATAGTATGTACGCATGATGAAAGTATTAACGTCATCATCCCATCTCATGCGTACTCTAGGTTTTCCAGCCTTAGTGGTCGCGGGATTAGTGGCTTGTGCCTCCCACGAAACACCCTCGGTTGGTATATCGGCACAATTATTACGTCCGATTTGTGAAGATTGGGTGAACTCGCATTGTTCGGGTTCCCCACCTGAGGTAGATCCCCCGGCGAAGGGCCGTCCACCTAAACCCTCGCCACCGATGGCTCGCATACTGTGGCGCCCAGCATCGGCTCCAGGCGCGCCCCGGCGATCGCCCCCGGGCAGCGGCATTATACGTTTTACTTTACTTCTTAACTTCATCTCGATGGGTTTGCCATTACCTTGTTGGTCACTTGCAAAGCCATTTTATTGCATGTGTCCGCCCCCCACGTGGCTTAGGTGTTCAAGCGCGGACGAGAGGTTGGGCTTTGGGGGGCTTATTATTATTATTATTATCTACACTAATATTATAAAGAGGAAAACTTTGTTTGTTTGTTTGTTTGATTGTAATGAATAGGCTCATAAACTACTAGACCGATTTTGAAAATTCTTTCACCATTCGAAAGCTACATTATCCACGAGTAATAAAGGATATATTTAATTTTGAACAAAAATAGGGTTCCGTAAGATATTAGGGTTTTTCGGACACAAGGTGTAAAAAATCAACCAAAACAGTTACTTATTTTGCGTACCCTGCCTAAACTATTAAAGAAAGAACCATCAAATGTTCTAAGTAATTGTAGATCTTATAAATATCTACAAGAAAGTCCGCGACATACTATACCTATCTATGTCGGGTGAGGCACAAGAACCATTTTTTTTATTGAAAAATCTTGATTAAATAATATTTGGTCTTTAAATGATTAAAATTGGACGTTTGGTTCTGAAGTTATAGCGATATTAAATTGGACGTTTGGTTCTGAAGTTATAGCGAAATTAAAATACATATTACGATTTCTGCTGCACGGCCGGCCCGTTGCGAAGTAGGCTTTACCAAGGCCCGGTGAGCGTGTGGGAGGGGGAGTTTAGATCTATGAGTAAGGTACCCGCGCGGTGCGATTTTCAGTAAAAATTTCTTTCGCACTCACGATAAACAAATCCCTGGGCCAAACATTCAAATTAGTAGGAATTTATTTACGAAAAGAATGTTTTACGCATGGGGTCGGGGCTCCCGAGCATCAGTATATTTTGTTACCAGAAAATAATGTAACGTCAAATGTTGTGTATAGAGAAGCTCTACAATAATAGCTTAAGTTTTCTATCCTAAAACAACGGGTTGCACTCCGGGACTTAACAACTAACACCCACAGAAAGAAAATCTGTTCAGCCTGCGGATAGTAACTGCTTCGTCGAAGTTAGTGTCGGTGTCTGTGAATTGACATGGGAATCATTTGTTTGCTGACCGTGTCTTTCCTGGGTAGCCTTTTTGCAGCGGTAACCGACATTCACGCGGGCGGAGCCGCGGGCGACCGCTAGTAAATAATAAAGAACAATAGTAGATTGTTATACGAGGGGAGAAAGCTACCCATTTCACTCGAGATGTTTCTGGCGCTCGAACGAAGTGAGAGCGCCAATAATTCGAGAGTGAAATGGTGCTTTCACCCGAGTAAAACATGCTATTTTTCATTTCGACTGTGAGGAAAAACATTAAATTAACAAATGGGCAAATAGAATATGTCAACGAATATATCTATTTGGGCCAGTTAATTTCCACTGAAGACATAATGCACAAAGAAATAGACAGAAGGATTACAAATAGTTGGAAAGATTTTGGTCTTTGAGCGAGGTAATGAAGGACAGGAATATGCCAATGACAGTGAAAAGGAAAATTTATGATACATGTATCCTCCCATGCTTATCCTACGGTTGTCAGACTTGGGCTCTAACTGAACAACAACTTAAAAAACTACAGTGTGCCAAAATGGAATGGAAAGAAGTGTGGTTGGAGTTAGAAGAATAGACAAGGTAAGGCTACTAACTATAAAAGAGAGAACGAAATTCAAAAATATATGCAATACCTACAAACGCCTTAAATGGAGATGGGCAGGACACATTATAAGGGAAGAAAATGAAAAATGGACGAAAACTGTTACGGAATGGTACCCACGGGATGGGAAGAGAAGCAAAGGGAGACCAAAGAAACGCTGGGAAGACGAAATAAAAAAAGCGGCAGGGCCACAATGGACACGCCTCGCCAAAGACAGGACAAAATGGAAAGCTCTAGAGAAGGCCTTTGTCGAAGGACAAGCTGTAGAAATTAAAACCGGTTGCAGACATTACTTTGTAAACTTGAACTACCTAAAAATTAAGTAGTTAATTTTAGTTATGTTTTATAGTTTTGTTATATTTACAGCAATAAAGGCTTATTTTATTTATTTATTATTTACTAGCGGTCGCCCGCGGCTCCGCCCGCGTGGATGTCGGTTACCGCTGCAAAAAGCCTACCCAGGAAAGACACGGTCAGCAAACAAAATGATCCCAGATCAATTCACAGACACCGACACTAACATCGACGAAGCACTATCCGCAGGCTGAACAGATTTTCTTTCTGTGGATGTGTAACGCCTACTTCGCAACGGGCCGTGCAGCAGAAATCGTAATATTTTAATTTCGCTATAACTTCAGAACCAAACGTCCAATTTTAATCAGTCACAGACCAAATAGTATCTACATTACCTGTTCTTATTGATGAAATAATTTATTTTGATAATTAATAGCATTAATAGGATTAATAGCATGAGTATAATAAACGCGTTTAAATGTAGTCCAAAAAAAAATCAAGATTTTTCAATAAAAAAAATGGTTATTGTGCCTCACTCGACATAGATAGGTATAGTCTGTCGGGGACTTTTTTGTAGATATTTATAAGATCTACAATTACTAAGAACATTTTATGGTTCTATCTTTAATAGTTTAGGCAGGGTACGCAAAATAAGTAACTTTTTTGGTTGATTTTTTACACCTTGTGTCCGAAAAACCCTAATATCTTACGGAACCCTATTTTTTTTTCAAAATTAAATATAGCCTATATTACTCGTGGATAATGTAGCTTTCGAATGGTGAAAGAATTTTTAAAATCGGTCCAGTAGATTATTAGCCTATTCATTACAATCAAACAAACAAACAAACAAAGTTTTCCTCTTCATAATATTAGTGTAGATGTAGATTAAATATAGCCTATATTACTCGTGGATAATGTAGCTTTCGAATGGTGAAAGAATTTTTAAAATCGGTCCAGTAGTTTATGAGCCTATTCATTACAATCAAACAAACAAACAAACAAACAAAGTTTTCCTCTTTATAATATTAGTGTAGATGTAGATTAAATATAGCCTATATTACTCGTGGATAATGTAGCTTTCGAATGGTGAAAGAATTTTTAAAATCGGTCCAGTAGTTTCTGAGCCTATTCATTACAATCAAACAAACAAACAAACAAACAAACAAACAAAGTTTTCCTCTTCATAATATTAGTGTAGATTAAATATATCCTTTATTACTCGTGGATAATGTAGCTTTCGAATGGTGAAAGAATTTTCAAAATCGGTCCAGTAGTTTATGAGCCTATTCATTACAATCAAACAAACAATCAAAGTTTTCCTCTTTATAATATTAGTGTAGATTATTAGTGTAAATAGTGTAGATTGGTTGATTTTTTACACCTTGTGTCCGAAAAACCCTAATATCTTACGGAACCCTATTTTTGTTCAAAATTAAATATATCCTTTATTACTCGTGGATAATGTAGCTGTCGAATGGTGAAAGAATTTTCAAAATCGGTCCAGTAGTTTATGAGCCTATACATTACAATCAAACAAACAAACAAACAAACAAAGTTTTCCTCTTTATGATATTAGTGTAGATTAAATATATCCTATATTACTCGTGGATAATGTAGCTTTCGAATGGTGAAAGAATTTTCAAAATCGGTCCAGTAGTTTATGAGCCTATTCATTACAATCAAACAAACAAACAAACAAAGTTTCCCTCTTTATAATATTAGTGTAGATATAATATAATAGTGTAGAAGTGTAGATTAGTGTAGATTGGTTGATTTTTTACACCTTGTGTCCGAAAAACCCTAATATCTTACGGAACACTATTTTTGTTCAAAATTAAATATATCCTATATTACTCGTGGATAATGTAGCTTTCGAATGGTGAAAGAATTTTCAAAATCGGTCCAGTAGTTTATGAGCCTATTCATTACAATCAAACAAACAAACAAAGTTTTCCTCTTTATAATATTATAAGTGTAGATTAAATATATCCTATACTAGCTTTTGCCCGCGACTTCGTCCGCGTGGAATAGTGACTTCTTTCACCCGTTTTTTACACATTTACCACTATATCTTTGCTCCTATTGGTCGTAGCGTGATGTTATATAGCCTATAGCCTTCCTCGATAACTGGACTATCCAACACAAAAAGAATTATTCAATTCGAACCAGTAGTTTCGGAGATTAGCGCGTTCAAACAAACAAACAAACAAACAAACAAACAAACAAACAAACAAACAAACAAACAAACAAACTCTTCAGCTTTATAATATTATAGTATAGATTAGTATAGATTACTCGTGGATAATGTAGCTTTCGAATGGTGAAAGAATTTTCAAATTCGGTCCAGTAGTTTATGAGCCTATTCATTACAATCAAACAAACAAACAAAGTTTTCCTCTTTATAATATTAAGTGTAGATTATTAGTGTAAATAGTGTAGATTGGTTGATTTTTTACACCTTGTGTCCGAAAAACCCTAATATCTTACGGAACCCTATTTTTGTTCAAAATTAAATATATCCTTTATTACTCGTGGATAATGTAGCTTTCGAATGGTGAAAGAATTTTCAAAATCGGTCCAGTAGTTTATAAGCCTATTCATTACAATCAAACAAACAAACAAAGTTTTCCTCTTTATAATATTAGTGTAGATTAGTGTAGATTGGTTGATTTTTTACACCTTGTGTCCGAAAAACCCTAATATCTTACGGAACCCTATTTTTGTTCAAAATTAAATACCTCGTGTGTTCATAAGTTTTGAGACAAACTTGGTAGTTAAAAAAATTAATTAAATATTACTGGCTGCTATTTAATTCTTTTTCCAATTTTGAATTTGAAATGTTTACTTTTAATACCTTTGACTTTCAAATTTATTTCTGTCAATTTTATCGTGATGGAGGGGACTAAAGAATTGCTTGCGACCGTGATATCGCTATTTAAGGCGGAAAAAAAACCAATGGAGATTTTCCGTGAGGTGAAAACTTTTGGCGTAAGCCGTAACTTCGTGTATTACACTATCAAACGATACAATGAGACAAGTTCCTTGCAAGAACTCCAAAGGAGTGGTCGGCCACGCTCTGTAAGGACGCCTGCGAACATCAAAATCATCCGAGAGCGACTTCGCCGAAATCCATGTCGCACTCAGAAAAAAATTGCTCTGCAGACTAAAATTTCGCGCGTTTCAGTCAACAGAATACTGAAATATGATCTTAAGGTAAAGGCGTATAGCCGTAGAAAAGTTCACTTTTTAAACGATCGGCTTCGTAAATTGCGACGCGAACGTTGTCCATTACTGCTTAGGAGACACGATGCGAGGAAGATACTGTTCACCGATGAGAAATTTTTTTAATGTCGAAGAAAAGTTCAACCGACAAAACAATAAAGTCTATGCCAAAATTAGCAAGGATGTCCCAGCTTCAGCACGGAATGTCTCGCGTACTCATCATCCGGCAAGTGTGATGGTATGGTGGGGAGTTTCGTATGAAGGTGTCACTCCGCTCCATTTCTTTCAGCAAGGCGTCAAGTTGAAAGCCAAGAATTATCAAAATGACATCTTAGAGCCTGTTGTGAAACCCCTATCTCATACTTTATTTAACAACAAATTTTGGGTTTTCCAGCAAGACTCAGCACCATCCCATAAAGCAAAAACCACCCAAGCTTGGTTGAGGGAAAATGTGCCGGCTTCATCGCGGCGAACAAATGGCCCTCCTCCAGCCCCGACCTCAACCCGCTGGATTATTCTCTATGGACTGAGTTAGAGCTCAGGGCCTGCCAGAATTCCCACCCAAACTTGGAGTCACTGAAGCGAGCTCTTGTTCGAGAAGCAAAGCGAATCCCGCTAGAAAAGATTCGTGCCGCCATTGATGATTGGCCAAATCGTCTAAGGGCCTGTATTAAAAACAAGGGTGTACATTTTGAATAATAGATATATTTTATTGTTGATTATTATCTACTTAGTGTTCACTGTAAATTTTAGAAATATAAGTTAATTATTTAAAAAGTTATGCCTCTTTTTTTTCGTCTCAAAACTTATGAACACACGAGGTATATCCTATATTACTTGTGGATAATGTAGCTTTCGAATGGTGAAAGAATTTTCAAAATCGGTCCAGTAGTTTATGAGCCTATTCATTACAATCAAACAAACAAACAAACAAACAAAGTTTTCCTTTTTATAATATTAGTGTAGAAGTGTAGATATTGAAAGATAGTGATGAAGGTATGTTTATGTAGGTTTATTTTTCAGTATTTATGTATGTATATTAGGAGTATATAATGAATGTAGCTTTTTTATGTTCTTTTACGCCGCCTCAATCGCTTCTGCTTCCTCAATGATTGACTGGTAGAGAATGCTTTGTGCATTAAGTCCTCCATTTGTACTTTATTTTTGTCAGGGCGATAAAGAATAAAATTATTAGAAAATGAATGCATTTTTTAGTTTCTTTACTAAACCATATAACTCGAATCGGAAAGTTTAAGTTAACAATATGTATTTTAGTTCAAACATGGAAATGATGTAAAGAACATAATATTTATTTTACACACGGACTTGATTTGCGACGCGTGACGTAGCTGAAGGTTAGCAGAAACAGAATTATATAAATGCTTGTATTGAAACATTCTCGTTCAAACCAGAAATGTTACATCTACTTGATGTGCAACTTATTCGGGGATCCAGTTCTGGGAGACCAGACAGTCCCATCCAGTTTAAGTTGTTCCATCTTGTAGTTATTTTTTTGAATGGTACAGACAGATATTTTTCGGGGAACCAGTCCTGGAGGCCAGGAAGCCCCAACCAGTTAAATATCTATTCTTGCACTAAACCCATTGAAACTTGAAACAAATTTACATCAACTCGATATGCTACTTAATCGGAGATCCAGTCTTGGGAGGCCAAAAAGCTCCATCCAGTTTAAGTAGCACCATCTTATTGTTGTTTTTTGAATGGTACAAACAGATATTTTTCGGGGAACCATGGCAGTCCTGCAGGTCAGCAAACCTCAGCGAGTTTAATATCTGTTCTTGCATTTTACTTTACAAAACACATTAAAACTGAAAACCTAAATTTACATCAATTCAATACGCTGCTTAATCGGAGATTCAGTATTGGGAGGCCAAGAAGCTCAATCCAGTTTAAGTTGACTTATTATATTTGCTCACAATGAAATAAGTATTCGATACTTAACTCTTTCACGGACAGTGACCGCCTATAGGCGTGATAACAATAAAATTTAAAATGTGTCTGGAGTACTGTCCGCAAAAATACTAAACATGCCACAGATATTATTTGGGGAACCAGTCTTGGAGGCCAAGAAACCCCAACCAGCATTAGATCTGTATTTTTTCTACTTTACTTATCACATTAAAACTTGAAACCTAAATTTAAATAAATTCGATGTGCCACTTAATCGGAGATCTAGTATTGGGAGGCCAAGAAGCTCCACCCAGTTTAAGTTGTATCATCTTATATTTGAATTCTATTTACTTACAATGAAACAGAGTTTTTAGTTACGTTTAAAAACAAAGCCTCAATCAGTTATTTATTTTTTATGTTAATATGCTAAAAACATCAAAACCATTTCCATCTGTTGTAGTAAAACAAATTACATCTATTTGATATGCTGTTTAATTGGAGATCCAGTCTTGGGAGGCCAAGAAACTCCATCCAGTTTAAGTTGTATCATCTTATATTAGGTCTTTACCTATGAAATTGCCGTTTTGTATGGAACTAGTAAAAGTACTTATTTTTTTAACCTTTTTTATTTCTGTTATTCAAAGTATCACTCATGCAATTCACGCATCTTTGCCAACACATTGGCAATTTATTGATGCCCTTCTTGTAAAAATCAGCTAGACGGGAGGCAACAAACTCTTCAAAGGCATTTTGAACTGCCTCTCGGGAATTGAATTTTTTACCCAGTAAAAAGTTGTCTAAATTTTGGAAAAAGTAACAGTCGGTAGGTGCAAGGTCTGGTGAGTATGGTGGATGAGGGAGAGCTTCCAACTCCAGCTCTTGCAACTTGGAGACTGTCTGTTGTGCAGTATGGGGTCGCGCGTTGTCGTGAAGGAGCAGTGGGGACGACCGATTGACCAAAGCTGGTTGCCGATGTGCAAGCTTCTCCAAAATTTTTCTCCGGTTCTTTACAGTACACATCTGCAGTAATGCTCATGCCGTTTTGTAAGAACCTATAGTGAATCACACCCGCACTAGAGCACCAAACAGTGACCATTACCTTTTCAGGGGTCATTATTGATTTAGGGCATTGCTTTGGCGCTGAACCAGGATCTAACCAACTTGCTGAGCGCTTTCGATTTTCGAACAGAATCAATTTTTTATCGCACGTAACAATTCTTTTCAAAATTCCTTAATTTTTTTGCCTATTGAGCAGCGCGAGGCAGGTCTCGACGCGTACGTTGCGCTGGCGATCGTTAAGTTCATAGGGCACCCATCTATCAAGTTTTTTTACCTTGCCTATTTGTCGCAAATGGATCAAAATTGTTTTGATGCTAACATCAAAAGCTGCTGCTAGCTCAGCTGTAGATTGAGTTTCGTCAGCTTCCACAATCGCCTTTAATTCATCATTGTTGACCAAAGTCTCCGGACGACCACGAGTTTCATTTTTCAAGTCAAAATTTCCAGAACGGAACCGGGAAAACCAATAGCGGGTTGTGTGTTCGTTTGTACAGTTATCTCCGTAAACGTTTTTGATGTTACGTGCTGTTTGTATCGCGTTGGTGCCACGACGGAACTCATATTCCATAATTACACGATTTTTTAAAGTATCCATTAAGACGAAAATTGTTTAAATGTAATGAAAATACAACACTAATCAATAAACAAAAGACTGAGTTTGTACGAAGAACGTCATGTTTTTAATACAAAATTAATTTGAATTTAGAATACAAAGCCATTCCAAACTTTTTAGGGTTCCGTAGCCGAATGGCAAAAAACGGAACCCTTATAGTTTCG
The DNA here is from genome assembly GCA_963584085.1 of Pyrausta aurata. Classification (NCBI taxonomy): domain Eukaryota; kingdom Metazoa; phylum Arthropoda; class Insecta; order Lepidoptera; family Crambidae; genus Pyrausta; species Pyrausta aurata. The sequence continues at coordinate 7,353,963 of OY757262.1, read as the reverse complement.
TCAAGTCTGTCTGTCTGTCTGTCCGTCCGTATGTCACAGCCACTTTATTCTGAAACTATTAGCATCACACACCTGAAACTTGGTAGGTAGGTGTATCTTGTTTACCGCTTTCCGATTCAGATAATAAAAGTAAGAAAAAATAATATTCAAGGGGGGGCTCCCATACATGAAACTAAAACCTGAAATTTTTTTTTACTCAAACCTATGCATGTGTGGTGTCTATGGATAGGTCTTTGAAAATGATATTGAGGTTTCTAAAACCATTTTTTGTAAAAGTCTATGGTTTGAGATATAGACGCTTCCAAAGTGGTAAAATGGGCGTCCCCCCCATCTAACTTTTGAACTAAGAAAGTGAAAATTTTGAAAAAAATATATGATGTAGATCTCAACAAAAACTTCCAACGAAAATTGGTTTGAAGGAGATCGAACAGGTTGTTTTTGAGATAAAGCACATTTTTATCAACCGCAAATATAACTTTGTCTTTCATACAAACACTATGAAAAACAAAGTTATTTTTGCCGTCAAAAAGTATTGTGATATTTTCTCTAGGTAAAAGTAAGTGGACCCCGAATTCAGATTAAGGGTGTTACGGAACCATCAGTGCGCGGGTCCGACTTGCGCTTGGCCGGTTTTTCTATTTGAAATGACCAGTACTGAAGAACGGCAATTTCATAGGTAAAGACCTATTATTTGAATTTTATTTACTTAAAATGAAACAGAGTTTTTAGTTACGTTTAAATACAAAGCCTCAATCAGTTATTGAATTTTTATGTTAATATGATAAAAACATCAAAACCATTTCCACTGTTTAAGTAAAACAATTTACATCTACTCGATGTGGAACTGAATCGAGGATCCAGTCCTGAAGAACAGGAAGCCTCATACAGTTGTTATTTTAATCAATTTGCTTATAATAAAACAGTTTTGCGAATGGGTTATTGGGCTTTCCAAAAAAGTTTTTTTACATTATTGACTGTTTTAGAATGCCCAATAATCCCCTACTGCTGCATCACCTTCGGTTCACTGACGATATATATAACGCTACAGAACTAGAGATCATGGTCAACGAACTAGCAATAGAAAGTAGAAAGGCTGGAATATCAATGAACTCAACGAAAACCAAAATTCTAACCAATGGAGAGCCTCGCGACGTCACATTAATAAATGAAAAAATCGAATACGATAAGGAATACATATATCTCGGCCAATTAGTATCATTTAAAAAATACACAGGAAAAGAAATACAACGAAGAATAACTCTAGCCTGGAAAAAATACTGGGGACTGGGGGAATAAAAACTGACGAAGGTCACATCAATTAATCGCAATTAAATACGAATAGATATTCAATTATTAATGCTAAAGCTTAATTATTTCCGAAATACCACATTTTCTCGTTCGTCATCATAATGTTACGTTTAAAAACTTTATGTTTAAACAACCATTGAAATGTATAAATAGCAAATACATATATAGGTAATACAATACATCACGTACCCCGCTTTAATAACCATTATGTTTTGCTGCATAGCCTTTTCATACACCTACGTTTCACATAGGAGGTACACATGGACGTCATAGGTATACACATAATATCTATACGTAAGCTTTTGTTCTCACAAATGAATTCCCCTAACGTTAACTATCAAGAAAACATTAGTTGGTAACTTCCAACCCGCTGTGCCTGCGATACGCTTACTTAAAATCGTGTAAACAACACAAACAAAGCTATTTACAAAATATTTCAGTAGGATAATAATGGGCACTCTACGCCAGCCACAGCTTGTGTTAGCAAACTTTCGTTTGCTTTCACGCACTGTCGCTGGCGTATCCTGCCCATTAATATAATTGGAAATATATTTACGACAAGTTGGATTCATTTGGTGTATGACTGACTTTTTATCTGAACTGATATACAATGAACATTCTAAAACAAGTAACAATGACTTACCCAAGATATCATGATGATTACTGTGCAATTCAAGTGGTACTCATTTAGTCAGATCACTAATCAAGTCCAATCACATTTAACATATAAATTGCTTGTCATTCTTCCTAAACTACCGCTCACGGTTAAACAAGTTAAAACCAAATCACAATTCATATTTCTTTTAAAAAATACGTATACATAGGCCATTGAGACTCGTGCCCTTATACAGCGGTAGCACGATGGGTAAACCTTTAAATCATGCGAATGAGCAGAATGCCTCGAGAGTACATACAGAATCAAATTTTCTGTGCCAGGATGGCTCATGACTCTCCATTCAACATAAATATAAAGGGTATGCCCATAGCAGCTTACTGTTAGGTTACATCCATGTATATACAAATATCAAGATTGAAAGTATGAATCGATTAAGTTCTACTTGTATAACGTGCTGTAAAGTTTAATACGAACCAATAAATTCACAAATCCCCGCCGTTTCGTATCCACAGGCCACTTGGACTCATGCCCTTTTACAGCGGTAGCACGATGGGTAAAACTTTAAATCATGTGAATGAGCAGATTGCCTCGAGAGTTCACACAGAATTCCATTTTCTGTACCAGGATGGCTCATGACTCTCCATTCAACATAAATATGAATTTTATACCCATAGCAGCTTACTGTTAGGTTACATCCGTGAATACAATAACCGAAAAAGATTAAATGTGAATTAACTGTCGTTTTACTTTACGAGCACTAGTGATCGGTGCGACACAAATTAACGAAGTGGTTAACGGTCAGTGGTACAGAATATTAAAGAAAAGATTTGAATTGTGTGGGTCAAGCGCATAAGCTGAAGCGATTTAGCCTGAACAAGTACCGATTGCTGCCTTAATAAATTACAGTTGAATTTAATACGTGGAAACACTTGAATCAAAAATAATATCATCACCACAAATACCTCTAATTTAAATATTTGTTTTATAAACACATTACATTGTATTCTGTTACTTATTCACATCCGTTTTTAAATGGTTCATAAATTAACTGGTTATTAAAAAGCGTGAACGATATACTCATAAGACACTTTTTGTAACTAATAATTTAAGAGTTCAAATGTTTTTTTACTTTCCTGAGGCTCCTTTTACTTGTACCAAACAACATGTATCGCCGTAACATGCACTTATAGTCAGGGAGCTATCTGCAATCTTAAAAAAATAATCCTACACAGGTTGACTGGTAGAAACTAAAGACCTCAAATAATTATGCTAGGTTTGTACCACTGTTTAAATATGTATCTAATCCTTATGTCATAAAACTTGTGTAACGATGATTTTGATCTTTTGGTCAAAACATTGTATCTAATAACTAGCTTTTGCCCGCGACTTCATTCGCGTGGAATAGTGACTTCTTTCTCCCGTTTTTTACACATTTACCACTATATCTTTGCTCCTATTGGTCGTAGCGTGATGTTATATAGCCTATAGCCTTTCTCAATAACTGGACTATCCAACACAAAAAGAATTATTCAATTCGAACCAGTAGTTTCGGAGATTAGCGCGTTCAAACAAACAAACAAACAAACTCTTCAGCTTTATAATATTAGTATAGATATGTTTGAAATGTAAACTGATTTTTAAGAACATTTGGTAATATAATTTATCGGAACTTAATCCTCAAGCAAATCTTTGTTTTATCAACACACAGAAATATAGAATAATATAAATAGAAGAAAGTACAACTTAAAATTGTGTTTACATTTGTGTTAATTATGGTTTGTATTACGTTCCGTGCAAACACTGTGGCTCTTGCACTATTCGAAAAAACGCTGTGCTGTTCGATGCATACAACATTTTTGCTGCGTATGCATGGTGCACTTTTGCTGCGCACAATATCATGTTCTTGTATTAACATCACTTTAATTTATTCAGCATAAAGATTGTGCTCTTTTATAGCTACAAAACATATCTTACCATGTTCCGTAAAGTATGTCCTTAAAGTAAGCACATATTACCTATGCTCATACAAACTATAAAAAACAGTATTAATAAGTTAAGTTATTGTCATCTAAAATGTATATTATTAATCATCAAACATATAAATAACAAACTTTAAAATGATTTACTTAATTATTATTTACCAAAACAACTGTCTGAAAGAATAAATACTTAAACTGAAATTTTTACTTATGAACGGACTTTATAAAACATACCTATATTCTTTCGATTTTATAGCTTGCACGACGCAGCAAGTATGAGCTAATTTGTGTAATATAAACTACAAAATATAAAGCGATTGAAATTTACCGACATCCGCCGCTGCTGAAAAATGATATTTTTGCAAGTAAATAACCACAACTGGCTTTACTCACTTTATTTTTAGGGTTCCGTAGCCGAATGGCAAAAAACGGAATCCTTATAGTTTCGTCAAGTCTGTCTGTCTGTCTGTCTGTCTGTCTGTCCGTCCGTATGTCACAGCCACTTTATTCTGAAACTATTAGCATCACACCGCTGAAACTTGGTAGGTAGGTGTATCTTCTTTACCGCTTTCCGATTCAGGTACAAAAAAATTGAAAAAATGATATTATAGGGGGGGCTCCCATACATGAAACTGAAACCAAAAAATTTTTTTTTACTCAAACCTATACGTGTGGGGTGTTTATGGATAGGTCTTACAAAATGACATTGAGGTTCCTAAAATCATTTTTTCTAAAAGTCTAACGTTTGAGATATACACGCTTCCAAAGTGGTAAAATGGGCGTCCCCCCCCCCCTCTAACTTTTGAACTAAGAAAGTGAAAATTTCGAAAAAAATAAATGATGTAGATCTCAACATAAACTTTCAACGAAAATTGGTTTGAGCGAAATCGAACTAGCAGTTTTTGAGATATAGCACATTTTTATCGACCGAAATAAAAAAATTGTCTTTCATACAAACACTATGAAAAACAAAGTTATATTTGCGGTCAACAAAATATTGTGGTATTTTGGCTAAGTGGAAGTAAGAATCCATAATTCAGTTAAAGTTGGCACGGAACCCTCAGTGCGCGAGTCCGACTCGCACTTGGCCGGTTTTTTTAGGGTTCCGTAGCCGAATGGCAAAAAACGGAACCCTTATAGTTTCGTCAAGTCTGTCTGTCTGTCTGTCTGTCTGTCTGTCTGTCTGTCTGTCTGTCTGTCTGTCAAATTCAAATTCAAATTCAAATTCAAAATCTTTATTTCAATTTAGGTCATGAAATGACACTTATGAACGTCAAAATATACAGTGAAAAAAATAAAAATAAATGTGCCCTGAAAGGGCCGAAACATGTCTCCTTATCTTTTGGGCCCTACCAGCGCTTCGAGACAGAACACAGACAATTAGGCAAGTGCTGAGAAGAAACGCCGGAACAAACTCAGTCACCACTAGCTGCCGTAAAATCAAAATCATCAAAGGTAAGTACATCAGTCGGTGCAGGCTGGACGGACCACACATTCGTGTCGTTTAGATAGTCTTGAACCTTATAATAGCCTTTAGACATAAGCGTGTTTTTAACGTGTTTCTTAAATTTATCAACCGGCAATTCGACAAGATTGTGTGGTATATTATTAAAGAATTTTATACAATTTCCCATAAACGAATTACTAGTTTTAACTAATCTGAAGTTAGGAACGACAAGCTTGTGTTTATTTCTTGTGTTATATGGGTGAATGTCGCTTTTCTTCATGAAATTATCTAAATTTTTACGGACGTACATTATATTATCAAAAATGTATTGAGAAGCCACAGTTAATATGTTGATTTTCTTAAAGACCTCTCTCAGGGAGTCACGAGGACTAAGTTTATAAATAGCACGAATGGCTCTTTTCTGCAAAATAAATATGGTTTCAATGTCTGTAGCAGAACCCCACAAGAGAAGACCGTAAGACATAATACTGTGGAAGTAACTAAAATATACAAGCCTCGCCGTTTCAACATCAGTAAGGTACCTAATTTTTCTAACTGCAAAGGCAGCTGAGCTTAGCCTCCCAGCTAGGGCTTCAATATGAGGTCCCCACTGTAATTTTGAGTCAAGTTTAATGCCCAAAAATACAGTGGAGTCCATTAAGACTAGATTATTACCATTTAGTACAATATTTGGTGTAAGTTGCTTTACATTAGGCAAAGTGAATTTTATACATTTAGTTTTACTAGCATTCAGTAACAAGTTATTGGTGGTGAACCAATTCAATACTTTGGAGAGAGTATTATTTACTTCGTCAAAATTTTCTTCATGTCTTTTCATTTTAAAAATCAAAGAAGTATCATCAGCAAACAAAACTATCTCACAAAGATTTGTGGAATGTCTGTCTGTCTGTCTGTCCGTCCGTATGTCACAGCCACTTTATTCGGAAACTATAAGCATCACATAGCTGAAACTTGGTAGGTAGGTGTATTTTGTTCACCGCTTTCCGATTCAGATACAAAAAGTAAGAAAAAATAATATTTAAGGGGGGGCTCCCATACATGAAACTAAAACCTAAAAATTTTTTTTTACTCAAACCTATGCGTGTGGGGTGTCTATGGATAGGTCTTTTAAAATGATGTTGAGGTTTCTAAAACCATTTTTTCTAAAAGTGTAAGGTTTGAGATATAGACGCTTCCAAAGTGGTAAAATGGGCGTCCCCCCCCATCTAACTTTTGAACTAAGAAAGTAAAAAATTTTGAAAAATATATATGATGTAGATCTCAACAAAAACTTGCAACGAAAATTGGTTTGAAGGAGATCGAACTAGTAGTTTTTGAGATATTGCACATTTTTATCAACCGCAAATATAACTTTGTCTTTCATACAAACACTGTGAAAAACAAAGTTATTTTTGCTGTCGCAATATATTGTGATGTTTTCGTTAAGTGAAAGTAAGTGGACCCTGAATTCAGTTAAGGGTGGCACGGAACCCTCAGTGCGCGGGTCCGACGTGCACTTAACCGGTTTTTGTGTAACTACCTATAACTAAATACACGGTAGTGGGTTGATTACCGGTATTAATTAATTACGTTTCTCTATGTTTTTTGACATTTTTATTACTTTCGATTCAGTTACGAAAAGGTCTTTGTAGTGGGAAACTGTCTTTGGGAGATCTTAAACATTGTGCCACTTTTCTTAATCAATCAATCAATCAATCGTGAGGACGGGTTTAAATTGTCAAGTGTCTGGAATCCAGTGGTTCGAATGTGTAAAAACCGTGTAAATAAAAATAGTGCCGTTTCGCGAACAGATACTGTCAGTGTTGTGTGTCGAGAACAGACGCGAGTAAATAGTGAGTTTGTGGACAATGGTACTGGCGGCGAGCGGAATAAACGACTTCGAAGGAGGGTAGACCGATATGTCTGCCAATTACAACCCACCCGCAAGTTTTCTTCAGTTACTCCGTGATCATGGCGCTTGCAATAGTGCCGAAATATCGGAAGCTCATAAATAATAAGGTACATGGTAGCAATCCCGTATCTAACTATTCTAATGTTAGTGACCATGAAAGTTTAAAAGAATATAATATACCTATGACACAACTGGTTTTGAAGTGGACAAAATGATATAATTTCGTATTAGTTAATGGAAGTGTAGATGCATACTATGTATTGTTAAGCCCGATGCACAAAGAAACTCACAAAGTCACATAAAAGGAATATATTTCTTGATATTTCACAAAAAACTTACGAACACTGAACTCTAATGGACACGCAATGAACTCTCAATGAATACTGATGGTCACTGAACTATTTCTAGCTTGCATGCGCTTTTATACTAAGAAACAAAGTATTACAGATGGCGCTGCTAAGCGGATATCCCTTCATATTAGAATATTTCCTAGTACTTTAACAAATACAATTTATAGGTGGCGCTGCTAGCCGGAAATCCGTATTAAATAATTAACAAATTAAATAAAGATGGCGCTGCATGACAGACATCCGTTGGAATTATTATTTTACAGTAAACTCTTATAGGTGGCGCTGTTAAGAGGATATCCGGTTAGATTTATTTAATAATATAAAGGGAAAGAATAGATGGCGCTACTGTCCACCGGATATCCTATTAAAGCTAATATCTTTTATAACATTTAATCTTTACTGAATAATAAATATTATTAGAGGTTAAAGTGTTACAATATATCATATAAATATTTTATGTCCTATCACTCGGCCTTTCCTGACAACTATTTACGCCCTCGTAAAGTGGTTGTATTTATAACAATTAGAAATACTATCAATTATTAACAATAAACAATATTTTTCTTATACTTTAAGAAAATATTAAATAACATTAAGCACAAACAATGACTGATTATTTTACTTAAGGTACCAGACCCATTGGTTGCAGGGCCCACACCCGTTTTAACATAAGGAACACACCCATCTTTGTTATTACAGGGAACACACCCAATTTCGTTATTATAGGAAACACACCCTATCTTTGTAACTATAGGGAACACACCCATTAGCTTTTGGTTCTTTCATAAGGAACACACCCATAAGCTTTTGGGAACACACCCGTTTTGGCATAGGGAACACATCCACAATTTAATTATACAGATCATAATTTGATAAGATTATATTGTATTGTAATAGAATATTATTATACTATTTTGTTTTAATATCATTATTTTCTAAATTCGTTTTATTACAATGAACTATTTTTTAAAACTTAAATAAACTGAATTTAATATTAAACTGAAAGTTTACTTTTATACTAATTAATTTAAATAAACTAGAAAATTTATTATTTAACACTTTCTATACGTATTTCTTTTCTTTCTTATTAAGCAAAAATTTTCTGAAATTAACATCATTCTTTTAACACATTGTAAGGTCTAGCATATTAATCCAAAAACTAAATTAATTATTATTAAGACTACTATTTAAATTTCTTTCTTAGTAGAACTCGTAATAAGCAAAAATGATATATCGTTAATATTATGCTTTTAACACTTTAAGGCTTAACCAATTTGTCTATAAGCTACTAGTGAAAGTGAAAGTCCCTACTAGTGAAATCATTTTGTTTAAATAACCATTTCTTATAATAATGTTCAGTACCTTTAATCTATTTGCTTAGAGGTTGCCATGAAGTCATGAAGCTTGTGCTCTTCCTGATGTTGAAGTCTTATTGGTCTCCAAACTACAGAAGCGCGTTCCCGGCTGACAGTGATGTAGTGGGACAGCATCATCCTTTCCAAACCGAAGATTGCTGCAGAGACTCCAGCAGATGTAACCATGTGTGAACAGAAATAGTATTAGAATTTTCATCACATAAAAGCTTACAAAGTTTTGTGTATTTTCTTTAGAAAAGGTAAAGATTTTCTTGTTATTTGAGTTTGTGTTAAATTGATTTGTGATATTAATTATCTTTGCTTAGATTTAATGAACAGTTGAAATACAAAAATAGTTTTTAAGTTCTGTCATCACCATTGTTTAAAATAAAATTACATGCAGCTACTTTTCAAGCAATGGAATAATTATATGAATAAAGAAATTATTTGTGCTACTGTGTTTTAATTTGGAGTTGTAAAACATAATTAATCAATTTAATATTGATTTGCCTGACATCTACAAAAAGGTTTTAAGAATAATGTAACACCATGTTTAAAGCAAATAAATGTTTCTGATTCTGAGAATAATATGTCTTCGTACCTTATATATCCTTGTGAAGATTGCTTTGGGTCCATGGTCCTGCCAAAGCCATGCCATGGCCCATGGGTTTTGCTTGTTGTTTAACCATCTTTTCTTGCTGCGGTATTTCAACCCTCTGCTTGATCAGCTCCTCCAGCACATTTTCTCGTAACATTTTGATACAGTGTCTTCTTCTGCCGATGAAAAAGCCGTACAAGTCCTCGGCTCATGGTGGACGTTGGTAATTTTCAAAGAGCATTTACACATGCTTTTCTATCCCACGCACTGACTTGTTAAGCCCGATGCACAAAGAAACTCACAAAGTCACATAAAAGAAATATATTTCTTGATATTTCACAAAAAAACTAACGAACACTAAACTCTAATGGACACGCAATGAACTCTCAATGAATACTGATGGTCACTGAACTATTTCTAGCTTGCATGCGCTTTTATACTAAGAAACAAAGTATTACAGATGGCGCTGCTAAGCGGATATCCCTTCATATTAGAATATTTCCTAGTACTTTAACAAATACAATTTATAGGTGGCGCTGCTAGCCGGAAATCCGTATTAAATAATTAACAAATTAAATAAAGATGGCGCTGCATGACAGACATCCGTTGGAATTATTATTTTACAGTAAACTCTTATAGGTGGCGCTGTTAAGAGGATATCCGGTTAGATTTATTTAATAATATAAAGGTAAAGAATAGATGGCGCTACTGTCCACCGGATATCCTATTAAAGCTAATATCTTTTATAACATTTAATCTTTACTGAATAATAAATAATATTAGAGGTTAAAGTGTTACAATATATCATATAAATATTTTATGTCCTATCAGTATGTAAGTAACTAGGACTACTTTACCTTATTCGCATTATTAATGGACTTGTGCCTTTTTCGAATAAATGAAGTATATTGATGTGCAAGCAAATTTTTACAATAAAACCACGATTTTGTTCGATCGATTTTCACTCATCGACTCTGTCGACCCAAGTCAAGTGTGTGCAAGTAGCTGTCTGCAGTCAACGTCGTAAAATCGCTGTCGCCTCCGCTCTTTGCTCTTCGCTCCGCTAAGGTGTGCAAGTTTTACGTTTGAAACTACAAGTTTTAACCACTTCAAAAATGTAAGTTAGTACTTAGGTACTTTTTTATGTTTCTTGCTCCAATAGTTATTTAAATTGTAATGATAAGTCGTAATACTTAGTGTTTTACAAGTCTTTTTGAAATAAAATAAAAGTGGATCCAGACATTGAGCCTTTTTTTTTCGTGTATCAAGACAGTGTACTTAATTTAAATAAAATTACTTTCAGGTCAGACTCAGAGTGCGAATCAATCGCAGAAAGGCCGAAAGCCAAGACCACGAAAAAGATAGCATCATCATCGTCAAAAAAACGCAAGTCGTCCTCCAGCAGCAAAGACTCAAGGTAACATATTTATTTGTTTTTGTTACGAAATGATTCATTAAATTTGCATTTATTGTTTTATTATTTGAGTTCAAGCCTTGTCAAAGTTAGTAGCCGTAACCGAATTATTTTTTGTATTAGCACAGCTAAAGAACATAATTTTATCATGAACACTAAATCGTTTACTTGTCATTAGAATCTCTCGTAGTTGTTAACTCACAAGTAAAAGTAGACAGGTATTTCACTATTTACGTTAATTAATATAACATTCCATCGGTTACAGGAACAAGAAGTCGAAGACTGCAGACATCTTCGGTCTCGGCGCAGAGGAGTACGAGGTCGAGGAGACGAAGTCGTCGAGCCTGTTGTCCTACATCCTCAACAGAGTCACGAACGGCACCCAGCGCCGCAGCGCGCCCACCGACGGCGACTTCTACGTGGAGCTAAATGTAGAGTATGTTTATGACGTATGACTAGTTACACTATATATTTGATTGATTACTAATTAATAAACCAGTATTGTACACGCACTTGAATGTATCATTTCATCTCCCGAGCACCCAACCTTACATGGCGACCCTTGCCTTGTTCGGATTGTGGATGGCTCCGCGGCGCAGCGGCTCGCGTTACATACCGTCGGTCATGCAGTAAATCATCTTTAAAATCTATTAAGTGGGAAAACCAGTAAATATGGGAAAATCACACAGCAAGCCGAACAACCCTCAAGAGATTTTTGAGCAACTTGAGAAACACAACGAGTTCCAAAGAAACAACGCCAGATTTGTGGAATATATGGGTCAGATTTCCTGGTACATGTTCTTGGTTATCATCATCGTGGTTGTGGTGCTCATTGCCCTCTTCCTCAGATACGTAAACAAATGCCTGAACAAGAGAATAGAGAGAAAAGCACGAGCTGACGCCTTCAGACTCAAGAAGATCGAATCATCCGAGGAGCAGACCCCTATTTAGTCCCCCCCCTACCCCATGTGTTGTGTTCAGTGAAGTGCGCGAGTGTTATCAAAAAAAAAAGTTAATCTCAAACATAAAATTTAACTGCATAAGTGAAAGTACGCGATCAAGTTGACAGTTACATTTTAACCGGTACCGTTAAAATGAACATTATTAGAGACTTTAAAATAATTAATTATTTTCAGTGATTTATTAGGTATTCTCCTTTAAGCAAGATATGCAAGCCCAAAAAGGTATGTAACTTAGACTACAATATTAAGGCGAAGTTATTTTCAATGATTTTTATGATATGTTAAGGCCAAATATGTGGATCAATTATATGAGGAATTATTACATAAAATAAGGACTTATCTAATCAAAATAGACCCTAGTAGACGAGAAGGTAATATTTTAATGAAAAAACTTGAGGAGGCAAAAGTAATACGAGATCAATATAATTTATTCCTAGATGAAATCAGTCGTGTACGACCATTTAAAGATGTTGAATAAAATGATTTAATAGATGCATTGTGTACAAAGTTTATTAACTTGTATAAGGAAATTGTGAACTTGACTCATACTCCTGTTGTTAGTGACACAAGTAATTCATCCAAAATGGAGACGTTTGATCTTAAGGTCGCGTTGAGTTCATTGCCAGTTTTAGACGACAGTGAATCGGCAACGAAGCAGCTTATAGACGGTATAGAATATTATAGTTCCGTCCTTGATGCAGCGTCCAAGCCCAAATTAATATCATTTGTTCTTAAAAATAGACTTTCCCAGTCAGCAAAATTGAGGCTCTTATCAGGATTATCCCGATGTAGATTCTTTAATTAATGATTTAAAAAGGGTATTATTGCCTAAAAAATTCGCAGTTTCGATTCAAAATCAAATGCAACGTGCTAGACAAAATGATATGTCAGTTAATGATTATGGTAAACAACTATCAGAAATGTTTGTTGACCTCACGATTGCGCAAGCTGACGGTGACAATTCAAAGTTTTCAGTCCTTAAGCCTATTAACGAAAAGCAAGCGATAAAACGGTTTGCCGATGGATTGCGTAATCGAAGGTTAAGCACCATCATCGCCGCTCGCAATTTTGAGAATTTAAAAGATGCTATACAAGCAGCGGTAGATGAAGAACTAGCGGTACCGTCTACTTCAAACGACATTATGACCATGAACCACACTAATCATCATCATCATTCATCATCATTATCAGCCGAAGGACGTCCACTGCTGAACATAGGCCTCCCCCATGGCTTTCCACAACGACCGGTTGTGAGCGGTCTGCATCCAGTGCGATCCTGCGATCTTCACAAGGTCGTCTGTCCATCTTGTCGGCGGACGTCCTACGCTGCGCCTTTGGTCGAAGGGTCTCCAATCTAGAACTTTTCTGCCCCAACGGCCATCAGTTCTTCGCGCTATGTGCCCTGCCCACTGCCACTTGAGCTTACTGATGCGCAGGGCTATGTCCGTTACCTTAGTTCTTCTACGTATCTCCTCGTTTCTGATTCGATCTCGTAGAGAAACACCGAGCATAGCCCTCTCCATCGCTCGTTGTGTGATTTTGAGCTTCTTTATGAGGCCCATAGTAAGAGACCACGTTTCGGATCCGTATGTCATCACTGGTAACACACACTGGTTGAAGACTTTCGTCTTCAGACACTGAGGTAATTGAGACGAGAAGACGCTCTTACGCAGCTTCCCGAACGCTGCCCAGCCGAGTTGGATTCGTCGATTGACCTCTTTCTCGAAGTTGGACCTACCTAATTGGATTACTTGTCCCAGGTAGACGTACTCGTCAACAACTTCAAGAATTGAGTTCCCAACAGATACTGGAGTGGGTACAACACGGGAGTTCGACATAATTTTCGTCTTTTCCATGTTCATTTTAAGACCCACTTGTTGGGATACTCGGTCAAGGTCTTCGAGCATAATGCCCAGATCATCCAGCGTCTTTGCCACAACGACTATATCATCGGCAAACCGGAGGTGTGTCATGTATTCGCCATTGACGTTGATGCCGAATCCTTCCCATTCCAGGAGCTTGAAGGCGTCTTCCAGTGCCGCTGTAAACAGTTTCGGAGATATAACGTCTCCCTGTCTTACACCTCGTCGCAGTGGAATCGCCCTCGTATTCTGTTCCTGTACTCGGACCGACATGGTGGCGTTGTTATACAGACACTTTAACACCTCTATATACCTATAGTCTATGTGGCACCGCTGAAGAGACCGAAGCACCGCCCAAGTTTCGATCGAATCAAAGACCTTCTCATAGTCCACAAACGCTATGCATAGAGGCATATTATACTCCTCTGACTTCTGTATAATTTGCCTAAGCGTATGGATGTGGTCTATGGTACTATAGCCTTTTCGGAATCCGGCTTGTTCGGGAGGCTGGAAGTCATCAAACCTACGTGCGAGACGATTCGTGATGACCCTTGAGAACAGCTTGTAGACATGGCTCAGGAGTGAGATGGGTCTATAGTTCTTCAATAAGGTTTTGTCTCCTTTTTTGAAGAACAACACCACCACACTCCTGTTCCATGCCTCAGGTGTGATGCCCTCTAGCAGCACGGAATTAAAAAGCTTCTGAAGGACTGGGACGTAAGGGAGCTTAACCAAGACCCAAAGCTCCAAGCCAACCTCACCTTCACGTGGTGCGTCCTGTTTCAACAGACGAGGCTCTGGCGACCGACCGATGGCGGGATAACCATCCAACAAAAGGCGCAACTAAATGTTGAGCTGTGACGGGCAACAGCGTCATAGCTACAAAGAACTGCGCCTCTGCGCTCGCCAACCCGCCTGCCAAGCGTGGCGAGTATTGGCAAATACCCCCCTAAAAAAAAAAAAAAAAATGGTAGGACACAAAAAAACTGCTCGAGCTGGAGGAAGAATTGAGCAGGTTACACTGGGACATAGTGGGTTTATCGGAAGTCCGTAGAGAGGGCGAGGACACGATAACTCTGAAGTCCGGCAACCTGCTCTTCTACCGGGAGGGTGACCAAAAGTCCCAAGGTGGTGTTGGGTTTCTCGTCCACAAGTCCCTCGTTAACAACATCGTAACCATCGAGAGTGTGTCGAGCAGGGTGATATACCTTATACTCAGAATAACCGAGAGGTATTCGCTGAAGGTCATACAGGTATATGCACCGACCTCTAAACACCCCGATGAAGAGGTGGAGGAAATGTATGAGGACGTAAATAGAGCCATACATACTTCCAAAACCAATTTTACTGTTGTTATGGGGGACTTCAATGCAAAACTCGGCAGTCGTGGCGAAGATGAGTTGAAAGTGGGACCTTTTGGATATGGTCAAAGGAACGCCAGGGGACATAGGCTGGCCGACTTTCTGGAGAAGGAGGGACTCTTTGCGATGAACTCTTTCTTCCAGAAGCCGCATCAAAGGAAATGGACCTGGTTGAGTCTGGATGGCACCACGAGAAATGAGATAGACTTTATCATGACCACCAAGAGACGGTTATTCAGTGATGTCTCCGTGATCAACAGGATAAAGACCGGTAGTGATCACCGAATGGTTCGAGGCACATTGAATATAAATGTCAAATTGGAAAGGTCCCGCCTGATGAAGTCTACGCTCCGACCTACTCTTGCCCATATCCAGAATCCCGAGAGCTTTCAACTCGAGTTGTCAAACCGCTTTGATTGCCTAGAGAGTTGCGTTTCAGTTGACGAAATAAACAATGGGTTTGTGGAAACTGTCCAAACGGTCGGGTCAAAGTTTTTTAGGCCTGGCCGTAAAAATAGACCTCAAAAACTCTCGGTCCACACTCTCGACCTCATGGCAGAACGTCGATCTATGGCACTGCAGACCTCCGATAATGCTGAAAACTACAGGCTGCTCAATAGACGAATATGGAAGTCCTTGCGACACGACATTCGTGCCTTTAACACGAACAGCGTTAAAGAGACGATAGAGCGGAACCAAGGCTCCAAAGTGTTTGCAAGGGACATGTCTATTGGGCAAAGCCAGTTGACGAAGCTAAAGACGGAGGACGGCAGTGTAGCGTCGACGAAAGCAGAGGTTTCGAGGGAGATCAAGAAGTTCTATAGGCAGTTGTACACCTCAGTTGCCGAACCCGTTGATAGCTCGGCCAGAGACCCAAGAGCTACCCTGACCCGACACTACACTGAAGACATCCCGGACATCAGCCTTTACGAGATTAGGATGGCCCTGAAACAGCTTAAAAACAACAAAGCACCTGGCGAGGACGGAATCACAGCAGAACTTCTGAAAGCGGGTGGAACACCGGTACTCAACCGCACTAATAACAATAACAATTTCAGGAGAGGAAATTCCTACAGAAATCGCAGTTTTCACGGCAGAGGAGGTAAGTTCTACCAGCAGCATGGCCGTGGCCGTGGCAGTTATGAAGGCCCTGGCGCTTTCCGGTCCGCTGAACGTGGACGCCGCCAAAACAACTATCGGAGAGGAAACCCGGGACAGCGAAACTTTAACAGAGGTAGGTCCAATTATTATCGCGGTAACATTGCGTACCCCTCACGAAACGAGAATTTGCAACTACCACCGCGACGACGCCGAGACCAGTTCCCCCGACGAGCGCTGGAAGAAGGCGCTGTTGCGCATCAACTGTTTCGTGGAGAACGACTCCAGCCAGTGGAAAACCTTACAGCGATTTGTAAAGGACGTAAATTTGTTGTTTGAAGATTGTAGTCCCACATTTTTTAGTAATAAGTTTAGTATTAAGGACTATAAGTACCTTAATATTGAATCTGATAGTTTTACATACATTAGCGAAGCACATAATTGTAGACGTTGGTTAGATCACTGCCTTGTAACTGCCTCAGCAGAGGATACGATAACAGATGTTCGTGTAGATTATAGAGTGTACTCGTCGGATCATTTTCCATTAATTGTCACGTGTAATTTGAATGTTATTAGGCCAAAAGCAAGTTGTAGTAAGAACATAGACAATAGTGTACGATGGGGCAATAGGAGCTCGGAACAAATTAAAGAATATAAACAAATATGTCACACTAAATTACGAGATATTGATTTTCCCAGTGAATTTAATTGTTGTGCTGACCATATGTGCGATATTCGGGAACATAAAGTAATTTTAGACCAGTTATATAATAATATAATTAATGTGCTATCTGCAGCTGCGTCCATAACACGGACTCAGTTGCGTCCAAGGCTTACGAAAAGGCGACGAGTGGTAGGTTGGAATCTTCATGTTAGTGAAGCACACAGGGAGGCTCGGCGATGTTTTAATTTATGGTTGCTTTATGGTAAACCAGTAACGGGACAAATTTTTGAATTGATGAGTGAATCTCGTAAAATTTTCAAGTCTAAATTAAAATGGTGTATTAAAAATGAAAATCAAATTAAAATGAATATTCTAGCCACCCAACATAGAGATAAGGATTTTAAAAGTTTCTGGAAAAGCACGCAACAACTGAATGCAGAGCCGAGCTTACCTGTAAGTGTGGATAATGTTAACGGTCACAAGGCTATAGCCAATCGTTTTAAGGATCACTTTAGAGTCAAAGCTAATATTACTGCCATCAATAGGTCTGAGCCTGAAATGGGAATGCTCGATGCTGGTCAGCAAAAACAACAAAAGCTTGTGTATTTTTCAAGTCGAGAGGTTCGGAATATAATTAAACATAGTACGCGTGGGAAATCCCCTGGACATGACGGGCTCAGTATCGAGCATTTTCAGCATGCTGGTGTCCACCTACCACGTGTACTTAGTATGTTTTACAACCTCTGTATTAGACATGCCTATTTGCCACCTGACCTGATGAAAACGGTTGTGATTCCAATTGTGAAAAATAAGACGGGTGATGTATCCGATATTAGTAACTATAGACCCATATCATTGGCAACTATAACTGCCAAGGTGCTTGACGGGCTTCTTGACCGACAGCTGGATAGATTCTTGCAGTTACATGACGCTCAGTTCGGCTTCAGAGCAGGGCTCTCAACAGAAAGTGCCATATTCGCCCTAAAGGAAACCGTCAGGTACTACACGAAAAGGAATACAACCGTGTATGGCTGTTTCCTCGACCTATCGAAGGCCTTTGATATGGTGTCGTATCCAGTCCTATGGAATAAGTTAGGAGCAACCGGAATGCCAAGGGAGCTTGTTAATATTTTTAGCTATTGGTACCAAAAACAAGAAAATTTTGTAAAATGGGCAGGAGAAACGTCTGACATGTATAGTTTGGAATGTGGAGTTAGGCAGGGGGGTTAACCTCTTCTAAGCTTTTTTGCCTGTACATCAACGAGCTGATCGTCGGGCTCAGCAGCATGCATGCGGGATGTTCCAAAGATGGTCAAATGATCAATAACATCAGTTACGCGGACGATATGGCGTTGCTGAGCCCGTCGATTGGTGGGTTGAGAAAGATGCTCCGCGTGTGCGAACATTACGCTAAAGATCATGGACTTTTGTATAACTCTAAGAAAAGCGAAGTCGTGGTGTTTGCAGCGCGTGGAGTATGCATTAAGCATGTGCCTCCCATTCGACTGAACGGTGAAGAGCTAAAAACTGTACCTACATTTAAATACCTAGGTCACGTAGTCACCGCCGATCTCAAAGATAATTGTGACATGGAGAGGGAGCGCAGAGCGTTGGCAGTGCGCGGTAATATGATTGCCCGCAGGTTTCCGCGTTGCTCATGTGAGGTAAAAATTGCCTTATTTAAATCATACTGCCAATCTTTTTACACAAGCGGCCTGTGGGTAAGTTATACGCAAAAAACTTACAGCGCTCTGCGCGTCCTTTATAATAATATGTTCCGGATGCTGGTGGGACTGCCGAGGTTTTGCAGCGCGTCTGGCATGTTTGCTGACGCTCACGTAGACTGCTTTCATGCTTTAATGCGGAAAAAGATTAATTCCATCCAAAAAAGAATGCTCGGTAGTCCCAATAGTATTCTAAGGGTTTTGGCGGGGAGATGGGATAGTGCCTTAATGAAGCACTGGATCACTGCCCTAATTAACCCGAATTCGGAACGTATTTATTATATAAATTAATTAATATAAATTGAATGTATTTATTTATTATTTTATTATGTTTTTTTTTTATTGTTAATTCGAATTGTAATTTTCTACTAATATTAGACGTAAGAACTCTGTTACTAACACTATGGATCTAAATGTTATCTGAAATAAATAAATGAATTGAATTGAATTGAATAAGCGAGTTTAATAAATTAATTTTGTTCTGATATTGATTTACATTATTTCATTAGGCAGGTATAGTTATAATATCCGATCATCGTTTGATAACTTATTAAGAGATAAGAGAAAATAGTTTATTTTTATAGTTCAATCAGTAGATCAGCATGCCTTTTTGTTCATATTGTAATATAACAGTTGATAGACGGCTTTGGACTGGATACTTGCGAAGCAATAGTCACAAAAACAGTAGCAGCACAGCATACCGTCCAGGCGTGAAGTTAGTTAGGTCCGCCTTCCGCGGTCGCATTGCCACTTATAGAATAGAAGCTCAGGAAATTAGTCAGCTAAATTCTGTAGACTTATTTTTTAACAACATCCGAACGAGAGTAAAATTACTCTTAGATGAGTCGTTAAAAAAATATACAAGTACTAGCTTTTTCCCGCGACTTCGTCCGCGTGGAATAGTGACTTATTTCTCCCGTTTTTTACACATTTACCACTATATCTTTGCTCCTATTGGTCGTAGCGTGATGTTATATAGCCTATAGCCTTCCTCGATAACTGGACTATCCAACACAAAAAGAATTATTCAATTCGAACCAGTAGTTTCGGAGATTAGCGCGTTCAAACAAACAAACAAACAAACAAACAAACAAACAAACTCTTCAGCTTTATAATATTATAGTATAGATTAAGGTTAACTTTGAACTGTATTCAAAGTTCATGTTGATAAAAGATGATAGGCAGGAAATCAAATCATTTGCTACAAAAAACTTTCCGCTTCATCTAAATTACAAGTTTAAACATTATATGTATGGAAGAGTTTCAAGACAGAGATAGTGGATGGTTGTTTTATCAAAATTCTCATTTTGAAATAAATATTAATAAATATGAACCACTCAGTGGATCTACTTTTATTGACTTGCCTTAATTCATAAAAAATAAAAAGGCATGTTTGAACATCCAAAACAAGGACAAAAAATGTTTTTTGTGGTCTGTTATGGCTGCACTCTATCCTACACAAAATCATCCTACGCGTGTCTCTTCTTATCCTCATTACAAACATAAACTTAACATTGATGGTATAAAATTTCCTGTGTCTTTTTCTGATATAAGTGTTTTTGAGAAAAATAATCCTAACATATGTATAAATGTTTATGGATTAAGAGATAATAAGTTTGTTACAGGACCTTTATTTGAATCGGAAAATAGCGATAAAAATGGTAAGCGTATTCATCTTTTACTTATAGAAAAAGGAGATTTATCTCATTTTTGTTTAATTAAAAATTTATGTCGTCTCGTTAGAAATCAGATTACCAAACATCATGGCTCTTTGTTTTTTTGCGATACTTGTTTAATATTTTTCCCAACAGAAGATGAACTAAATAGTCACGTCTGCGGTGGGGTAGTAACAGTGCTGCCTAGTCAAGGTTCCGTTTTACAATTCAAAAACTTTGATCGCAAACAAAACATACCTTTTGTTATCTATGCAGACTTTGAAACCATGTTGCAACCAGTATTAGGCTGTGAACCTGACCCAAACTTGGCGAGCACTACCGATTTACAAAGACATGTACCAGTCGCTTTTGCGTACAATGTCGTTTGTTCTTTTGACGAATCTCAGAATAAGTTTGTGTCTTATCGCGGTAAAGATTGCGTTTCAAAGTTTGTTGCGCTTAATTCTAATTGAAACACACTTTGCTCGTGGCAGAACGTAATAACTTTTTATTTTTTTACAACATAACAAGATGACAGCGGTATAAAGGTATGGCATGCATTTACACGGACACTGAGGATTTACACGGTAGGTAGATTATATATAAGACATTGTTGATATTATTTCAACACCCCCACTATATCAGCAATGTCAATAACTAACAATATTGAAATCATTTTTCAACACAAATAACAAAATTATTTTTAAATATTTCTAAACAATTTGTATCCCTAAAACTTTTAAGAAATTATAGTGCTTTACAGAGCAAAGTCCCTTTGTAAATAAATCAGCAGGCATATCAGCTGTGGGTAAATATTCTAAATGAACTATTTCATTCTTAACACAGTCTCGAGAGAAATGATATTTTATATCTATATGTTTGGTTCTCTTGTGAAACACTGGATTTGCAGTGAGTTTTAGTGCCCCCTGATTATCATTAAATAGATTTATACTATACTTGTGGTTTGTTATTTCAAATTGCAGGTTTCTAAGATAAACTGCCTCTTTACATGCTTCTGCTATAGCCATGTATTCGGCTTCACAGCTGGATAAAGCAACAGTTTTTTGCTTATTAGTTTCCCACGATACTATACATCCGGATAAAGTAAAGCAGAAACCAGTGTAAGACCTCCTATCCACTATGTTACCCCCCCAATCAGCATCTACATATCCAGTTAAAACCGTACAATCATCAGCTGTATATTTTAAGCCATAATTAATTGTTTGCTTTAAATATCTCAAAATTCGTTTGACATATACACAATGTTGTTTAGTAAAACAATTATTAAACTGACTAAGAAACCCTACTGCAAATGCAATATCAGGTCTGGTCAACACTGCAAGGTACATAAGGCAGCCTATTATCTGCTGATAAGGAAAATTTACATAGCTCTCATCCTCATATGTAATATTAAATTTAGTATCCATTGGAGTTTGAACAGTTTTACATTGGCTCATATTAAATTTTTGTAACACATGTTCAATATAGTCCTTTTGACTAAGTGATATTGTTTTATCAGATTTATTAACTGTTACATTTACACCAAGGCATTTTTTTATTTCACCCAAATCTTTAATCTTAAATTGATCAGCTAAAACATCTTTTAAGTGCTGAGTTTCCTGACAATCATTAGAAAATATAAAAAAATCGTCGACATACAGTGTCACAATAGTTTTCAACTTACCATTTGTTTTTGAATACATACATGGTTCAATTTTAGATTTTTGGTAGCCAATCTGTAACAAACACTCATCAACTCTCTTGTACCATGCTCTTGATGATTGTTTAAGCCCATAAATGGCCTTCTTTAATTTGAGAACTTGACCACTTTGTGTAGGTTCAGCAAAGCCTTCTGGTATTTGCATAAATATTGTTTCATCAAGAGCACCGTTTAAGAATGCAGTTGTGACATCTAGATGCCTTATATCGAAATTAAGTTTCACTGACAATGCAAAGAGTAGCCTTAAAGTAGTATGTCTTACTACGGGTGAAAAAGTGTCTGTATAGTCCACACCTTCAATTTGCGAAAAACCTTTGGCCACTAATCGCGCACGAAAACGGACATTATTTGCACTATCAAACTTTTTACGTAGTACCCACTTGCACTGCACAACTCTTTTGTCTTTTGGAGGATCACACAACTCCCATGCATCGTTTTCTTTGAAGCACTGCAACTCTTCTTTCATTGCTGCCAACCACTGCTCTTTTTCAGCACTATTTAGGGCTTCGCACAGAGATAATCCAGTTGCGTCATCGTAAGTATCACTGTTATTAGGTAAGGCCATCCAGCCATATCTGTCTGGCTTCTTTCTAATGCGCACGGGTCTGGCAAGAGTTTCAGGCACATAAGTTTCTTCATAAGCTTCTGCATCCTCATAGTCACTGGGATTATATGTGTTATCATCATCATGATCATCATAGGAAGGATCATGCAGGATTTCTGAGTTTTCTTCTTGAGTAGACACTGAATTATTCACTTTCAAGTCAGGTTCTATCATCATTGTCTCATCCCCCACTGAATCAAAACTCTGTCCTTCTTGCACTTGAATTAAACATTCAGATTTTGATTCTTTCTCAGTGATGATCACATCCCTACTGGTAAAGACAGTCTTTGTTTCTGGATTATATAGTCTATATCCTTTTATATTTTCAGGATATCCAACTAGAATACATTTTTCGGATTTCTTGTCCCATTTCTTACGTTTTTCTTTTGCAATGTGTACCATGACAGTACTACCGAAAATTCTGATGTGGCTTATGTCTGGTTTTGAGCCGGTCCATAATTCATAAGGTGTTTTATGACCCAATGATGCTGCCACAATCCGGTTCTGCAAATAGACCGCAGTATTAGTTGCTTCACCCCAGAACTCTTTGCCTAAGCCAGCATCAAAGAGCAGACACCTTGCCTTTTCAACGATTGTGCGATTAAATCTTTCACACAATCCATTCTGTTGTGGGGTGTATGGGTTGGTTTTTTGATGAATCACACCTGCTTGGCTCAAATAACTGTCAAATTCTTTGTTACAATACTCTAAACCATTGTCGCTTCTTAATATTTTTATTTTATGGTTTGTTTGGTTTTCTACCATTGCTTTAAACTGCTTGAAATACTTCAAGGCTTCATTTTTATGTTTTAAAAAGTAAATGAAGGTCATGCGACTGTGATCATCGACAAATAAAATAAAGTATCTAGATCTACCAATTGATACATTTTCCATTGGCCCACAGATGTCGGTGTGTACAATTTCTAGCAGGGTATCACTTCTCTGACTAATACTCTTAAAAGGTAGTCGACACTGCTTACCCTCGCAGCATGTAGTACACGATGACTTGCTTATGTCCACTTTTTCATCTATACACATTCCTTGCACAGCATCCTTCATTTTGTTAAGATAATCTTTGTTGACGTGACCTAATCTGCGATGCCATGTATCTCCTGATACTGCAGAGGCGGCGAAATGTACTTGATGTGACAGTTCCAGTTTATATACGCCATTCACTAGCACTGCTGTAGCTACTAACACTTTGTTCTTGTTGTACACTGCGCAGCCACTATCTGTGAATGATACGCTGTTGCCTTTTTTAATAAGTTGACTGACAGACAGCAGGTTCGTTGTCAGGGATGGAACACATAGTACATCTTCTACCTTTATGTCATACACGTAGTTATCAGTGGTAGTAGTTATATCCACATCACCCGAACATATTACTGTCACTTTTTCGCTATTTGCAACCACAATTTCTCTGTTCTGGACGTATGAAGGATTCTTGACCCAACTCTCATTTGCTGTCAAATGTACACTTGCGCCTGAGTCTAGGTACCACTCGTCTCGGTTGAAATTACCGCTGAGGAAAACTGCACTAAACGCGTTGGACTGCACTCGTTCTTTATTCTGGTTTGATCTTTCTAACATTGGACATTGATTACGATAATGACCCGGGTTTTTGCACTTGTAACAGGTTATGTTTTCTTTTCCTCCTGTCACTTTGGCATTTGACGTTGACTTGCCGCTATTTCCGCTCTGATTGGGGTTGCCAGGTTTTTTATGTTTTGTTTTTGTCCATTTTGAGGCAAACGCCGATTCAGTATTCTGCTTTTCGTTCGAAATCGCGCCCATCAATGGTTCCGAGTCTATTAGCTTCGTCTTGATGACGTCAGCCGTAATTGCTATGCCTGAATGCTCTATTGCCATTATCATTGGCGAAAACCTTTCTGGTAATCCTGCAAGCATCAGAGAGCCAATCCATTCATCAGTTATTTCGAAACCAGTTCCACTCAATCGTTGTGATGTTTCCACAATTTGAGTCACGTAGGTGGTCATATCTTCGCAATTTTCTCGTCGTATGGATATCAAGTGGCGTAACAACGATATCTTCCTCGAATATCCTGAGTCGTCAAACAGGGATTTGAGTTTTTCCCACAACTCCTTCGAAGTCGTAGTCTTCTTGATATGCACGTACAGGGCTGGATCGATGGTCAGACATAATTTAGCCCGCGTTTTCGCGTCTTCTTCGGGTTTTATGTCTTTTCCCTCCACCGGCTTCACACAATGTAGCATGCCTTCCAATACGAGCACATTTTCGACAGCGAATGTCCACTCATCAAAGTTTTCTCTGCCCTTTAATTTAGGCACACTGGCTAAGTAGTTCGTGGCCATTATTCACTATAACTCGACCGCGTCCAAAAAATAGCACCGAAAAAACTTTATACCAATATTAATTGCGTAATTGCGCGCCCATAACCTCTAATTGAACACACTTTGCTCGTGGCAGAACGTAATAACTTTTTATTTTTTTACAACATAACAAGATGACAGCGGTATAAAGGTATGGCATGCATTTACACGGACACTGAGGATTTACACGGTAGGTAGATTATATATAAGACATTGTTGATATTATTTCAACATACAAGATCAGGCTAAAAAAAATCATGAAATATTAAGTTTTAACAAACCAATGATTTTCACAGACCTGGATGCAAAAATGTCTGTATGTCACATTTGTGGTTACCTTTTGTGGTTCGATAAAGTCCGCGATCACTGTCACGTATCAGGGTATTACCGCGGCGCGGCTCATCAAATTTGTAATTTACGTTACAAAACACCTCAGTTCATTCCGATATTTTTTCATAATTTAGCAGGTTATGATTGCCATCTTTTTATCAAAGAGTTAGAAGAAATGCGGGGAAAAGTTAAAGTCATACCTAAAACGAAAGAAAACTATATTTCGTTTGTTAAATTTTTACCTGCAGCCAACGGAGAGTTTATTCAACTACGTTTTACGGACTCGTTCAAATTTTTGGGAACAAGCTTAGATAAATTAGCGAAAACAATGAAAAAAGACGATTTTAAATGTTTACGCTCACATTTTCCTAGTGAACAACAATTTGATTTGCTAACCAGGAAGGGAGTATATCCTTACGATTATATGAAAAAACCGGTTAAGTGCGTGTCGGACCCGCGCACTGAGGGTTCCGTGCCACCCTTAACTGAATTCAGGGTCCACTTACTTTCACTTAACGAAAACATCACAATATATTGCGACAGCAAAAATAACTTTGTTTTTCATAGTGTTTGTATGAAAGACTAAGTTATATTTGCGGTTGATAAAAATGTGCAATATCTCAAAAACTACTGGTTCGATCTCCTTCAAACCAATTTTCGTTGCAAGTTTTTGTTGAGATCTACATCATATATTTTTTTCAAAATTTTCACTTTCTTAGTTCAAAAGTTAGATGGGGGGGACGCCCATTTTACCACTTTGGAAGCGTCTATATCTCAAACCTTACACTTTTAGAAAAAATGGTTTTAGAAACCTCAACATCATTTTAAAAGACCTATCCATAGACACCCCACACGCATAGGTTTGAGTAAAAAAAAAATTTTAGATTTTAGTTTCATGTATGGGAGCCCCCCCTTAAATATTGATTTTTCTTACTTTTTGTATCTGAATCGGAAAACGGTGAACAAAATACACCTACCTACCAAGTTTCAGCTATGTGATGCT
Source organism: Pyrausta aurata (assembly GCA_963584085.1). NCBI lineage: Eukaryota > Metazoa > Arthropoda > Insecta > Lepidoptera > Crambidae > Pyrausta > Pyrausta aurata. The sequence goes on along the minus strand of OY757262.1, from coordinate 7,327,649 downwards.
TATAGTTTCAGAATAAAGTGGCTGTGACATACGGACGGACAGACAGACAGACAGACAGACAGACAGACAGACAGACAGACAGACAGACAGACTGGACGAAACTATAAGGGTTCCGTTTTTTGCCATTCGGCTACGGAACCCTAAATCATGTTTTTTTTACTCCCTTACTAATGACCACATCACAGACAGTGACTATGAACACGCTCGAACCGTTTGGTCGAATTTTAAAATCAGAGATTTAGGCGATTACACTGATTTGTACCTAAAAACGTAGACGTACTTTTACTAACTGATATTTTTGAAAAATTCCGCAAAACTTGTAAAATCCATTATCAGCTTGATCCTGCTTTTTATGTCACCGCACCGAGTCTTTCATTCGATGCAATGCTATTAAAAACAGGACTCCGACTGTACGGAGTAGTGCATATTTTCACACACAATTAAGTTATATAAAATGTTCATAATTTATATTTTAAGCGCTGTGTACGCCTGTAATCGGTATATATATAAGAATTTTCTGTCAACTTTTAATTTTTAAGAATGCAATATATATGTACTGTTGGTGTACCTATTCAATAAAATAAAATAAAATAAAACAGGAGTTCAACTTGAACTACTCGATGATTTGTCAATGATTCGAATGATTCAAAAGGGTATAAGGGGGGGTCTGTGTATGTGTTCTCACCGGTACGCTAAGGCTAACAACAAATACATGCCCGATTATGATTCCTCGGAGGTGGATTAATTTATAGTTTCTAGAGGCTCTTCCCCTCGGACCGCGTAAGCGCTCGGACGTGCCCACTCGTACGCAACTTGTTTTAAACACGCGCGAAGTTAGCTACGTACTGCATATACTACGTCACAGTGACCAGCGGCACGCTGCTTGCCATAACTCATAAGCGGAAGCGTTCGCGGATATAGAAAATACATTCATAATATAATGGCTGATAAATCAGTCTCCGATTCAGAGATCAATGAAGTTGGAATAGAAAAAACACCGACTGGTTATGTATTTCCAAGACATAAAAGGAAGCGAGAAGATGTTTATACAGCTGAGTGGCAAGATTTTAAAACTGAAATGAAATCTATGATGTCATCACAAGAAAAAGAATTCAAAAAAATGCTGGCTGACATTCAACATAGTAATTATAGCATCCAAGCTTCTATTGAACTATTGCTATCGCAAAATGAAGAATATAAGAAGAAAATCAACTTACTAGAGAGCCAGCAAATAGAAGATAGGAAATACATCTCTGTTTAAGAAGACAGAATTGAAGAAATGCAAATGTCTTCACGTAAATCCAACTTTGAGATTAAAAACGCCCCAAAGACAAATTTCCAAGACTATCGGCAGCAGCCTGACGAAAACCGATATAAAAGACATTTATCGTGTCAAAACAAAAAAGGCAGGCGCGACAAATTCACCAATCATTGTGGAGACCTCATCCACCATACTAAAGACTGAAATCCTGAAACTGAGTAAGACGTACAATATAAAACATAAAAACAAGCTTCGTGCCTTACATCTCGGATTCAAAACATCTGAAGACATTCCTATCTTTGTCTCTGAAAATCTCACAGCTAAAGGATCTCGTCTGCACTTCCTGGCTCGTGATCTCTCCAAATCCAAGAACTACAAGTTTTGCTGGACTGCATATGGCAAAGTTTATGTGAGAAAAGAAGAAAACTCGCCGATAGTAGCTATTCATAGTGAGGCTCAGGTACAAAAACTGATGCAAGGTATATGACTATTGCTAATTTTAAATTTGATTATTTGTCATCCGCTACTATACTTTTTGTTTGTGCTTGAATTGCCTAACGATTTAACATTATCACTCATCCACACTTTACTGTCCAAAAATACAAATACACATCCCACACACTACAATTATAATAACTTCATCATACAATATTTAATGAATCTAATAACTGTTATACTTCAGCAGCCCTGTTATGTTTGTCTTAATCTAGAACTCATTAATTGCATATTACATAATAATACAGAAAACATCCACAGTTCACTTATTAGTGAAAATGGCTGGTAGTTTTGAAGTTCAGAAATTGGTTGATGAGCTCCATATAGCTTATGCAGTAGCTTGCGACATTCAAAATCTCGACCAACATATAACTGTTACACAGCGCGATCTTACCATAGTATCCCAAAATATTAGAAGTGTGTATTGTAACATAGACGATTTAAATATTATGCTTTGCTTATTAAAATTTAGCCCGGACGTGATTATTTTAAGTGAATGTAGAATTGATTCCAGTAAACAAATTCCTTCATTTCCTAACTACAAGTCATACTCCATGACAAATCACATAAATCAGAATGATGGTGTTGTTATATACGTAAATGCAGACATTTTTGTTAAAAATATAAAAGAAATAATTCTTCAGCAAGCTTCTTGCTTACAAATAGACGTAAATAATACCGCTGTCTTAGGCATATACCGTTCGCCATCAAATTTGAAGGCTGATAATTTTATATACTCGCTAGGTTCACATTTGGATACTCTAAAAGAATATCATAATATTGTGATAACCGGAGATATAAATATAAATATTATTGCAGAAGAATGTAAAGACGGCAGAGAACACAGTAATAGATGTACATATTTAGACACATTAGCTGTTCGTGGTCTGTTGCCAGGACACACACTCCCAACCAGGAAACACAATCGTCTTGACCACTTTATGCTTAAATTGGATAAAAACAAACTATCAGCAAATATTGCTGTCTTAAACACCTCCATTTCTGATCATGCAATGATATTTTTGAGCCTTTGTTTCCAAGAAGCTGTGAACAAAAATATTTGTAAATTTAAAACCACTGTAGACTACGATAAAGCGCTAGTTAACCTTAGTACAAAAAATCTAAATCAAATATTTCTGTATGATGATCCTGATATTGCAACAGAGCTTTTAGTCACAAAAGTTACGGAATCTCTTCAAGAAAACACTACTCTTACCAGGGTCCCAAATTCTCAACGTATAATAAAACCATGGATCACTACTGGCATGTTGAGATGTATACAGAACAGAAACAAGCTCCAAAAACTGGTACATCGCGACCCTTAATGAAATATTGAAACTGACATACAAACGCTATCGTAACTTTTGCTGCAAATTAAGAAAAACATTAAAAAGAAATTATGAAAAATAATTATTATTGAAATCTTCTGGTAACCCTAAAGTGCTATGGAAAAATATAAATTCAATTGTTAGTAGAGCATCTTAATCTGATAACACCACGCTGCTGAATGTAATGTCATCCCCCATAGATTCGGTCAACCATGCTAATGAATACTTTGCATGTATAGGTAAAAAGCTTGCTGAAGATATAACTCAGAATTTTAATAAAGATTTGCCAAGATACGATAACGTAATAAGTGTGCAGTCTAATTCGTTTGTTCTGCTAGACACAGATGCCGTAGAAGTAAATAATGTCATAATAAGCTTAAAATCCAGCTCAGCTTCAAACTTTTATAAAAAAATGAAAGCCGTTAAAACTTTTTGTGACTTTTTAGTACCTCTATTTTTAATTCGAGATTTACTACGACGTAGTTCGCAGCGCGTAGCAGCGTTATTCCGTTATGAAGTCCGTAGTTCGTTCACATAATATGTAATATGTACTGATTTTTCGCCTTCTCTAAACGTCGTTTTCTTTGTGTAGTTGTTTCTGTTTTCTTCATGTTATTCCAACGAGTATAGGACAAATAACGGTCCATCCCCCCAGAGGTCCGTTGTAGAGGGATAAGGGCTACAATACAACAGGGTTCGCCCTGGTACCCTGAGGCGCAACGTTACGGGAAGACATGTTTATACACCCTCATACCATTCAGCCCTCGGCACGTGCTCACCTTGGCATTGGGTCATCCATCCAATCAACCATATATAATTAGCCAAGCAGCAAGAGACTCGTCAAGACGAATCAAACGAGACCAAACTCGATGGGGTTGCGTCATTTAATTACCGAGTTCCTATGGCCACCTTCCGGCTCCAACATCAGACCCTGGTTACCATATAGTATCAAAGTACTCGTCAAGACTAATCCAATGAGCCCAAACTCGATGTGGTTGCGTCGTTTAATTACGGAGTTCCTATGGCCACCTTCCAACTCCAACATCAGACCCTGGTTACCATATGGTATCAAAGTACTCGTCAAGACTAATCCAATGAGCTCAAATTCGATAGGGTTGCATCGTTTAATTACGGAGTTCCTATGGCCACCTTCCGGCTCCATCATCAAATCAGCTCTATGTCACAATAACATTGCATTGTCATCCGATTTATACATGCATTCTAAATTTCAGCTCAATCGGAAACCGGGAAGTGGATCAAATTTAAGTTGCAAGATTTGATTACAGAACGACAGACAACGGGACAGGTGAAACTAAATAAAAGCTTGTAAAAAGAAATTATTTTTGGATTCTGTTATTATCTGTGGAAAAAAATCGATCGATATTCTTTACAAAGATTTTAATTATTTGATATTTTCTGCTTTTTTGTACTCTGTTCATGTAAGTATTCGTGCCGTTATTCTTTCTAATCGTGTTAGGTGTTGTTAGTTCTGTAAATCAACTGTCATATTTTGTTCAAAACTCGAGTTTTCCTTTCTCGCTGAACTACATAATACCTCACCAAGACATCTACAACCACTTTTGTAAATTTAATGTTTTCCTCACAGTCGAAATGAAAAATAGTATGTTTAACTCGGGTGAAAGCACCCATTTCACTCTCGATATATTCGAAACATCTCGAGTGATATGGGTCGCTTTCTCCCCTTGTATAACAATCTACTATTGGAATTGCATTAATCTATCTACTGAAAATGGTCAGTTATTTATTCAAACAATGTGCTCAAGATCCTCTTGCTGATAATGATGTGATGTATCCGGAACTGGCGAAACAACATCGGGAGCCAAAGAAAAAAAGAGGAAAACGGTCTGTTGAAAGCCAGGAAGACGCTGCTTCATCGAAGACGAAACAATGCAGACAGAATGGATCGTCGTACGTATGCAGCAATGCAACTAAACGTGGAATTCGCCTAATTAGAATTGAAGTCGTGGACTTGGATAATAATAGTGCAGTACAAAGTGACAGTGAAAAAATACTTTACAGTGCACAGTACATAGTTACTGATAATTTCAATCCAATCATGGAGCAAACCGAACATTTAATAACCAATATTTGTAAAAAAAAATGTGATGATAATATTTAGTTGTTGAAGTGAAAATATGTTAATTAAATTAAGACCTATTTATGTACAAAAGGTGTAATAATTTTTGTAGTAAATTTTTTTTTGTAAAATTGGTGTTTACTTTTTACCACCCCGTTGGGTTTACCTTGATAAAAATAAAACAAGTAAAATTAAATACTTATTTGCTTTTATTTACTATTGTAAGCATTTAGAACAATAACTACACTTTGGTATACAATTATTAGATTACTTACTGAAATCATACAATAACTTTGTTATCTATACACCATTTCTTAATACATATAACATTTTTTAAAGCACAAATTTTCTTGTGAATATTACAGTTATACAATCGATTATCATAACAATAAAGTTGACTTAGTCAATTTAAGTTTGGAGCTCCTAAATTACTTATGTCTACGATGTAAGTCTCGTTACACAGATCTTGTGCCCATTTTATCTTTTCATCTCCTTTAACAATTATTTTTTTACCTTTTAAATAAGGTTTTATAATTCTTAGAAATTCTCTATAGTCTACATAACCTTCACTTCACCTATAGCCTCTATGCTTTTCGATCCAGCGAACCTGTAGGCCTACTACGAAAAACGAAATCCGTCAATGCGATCATCGTTTTTCGGATCCGAAACATTTTAGCATGGAATCCTTACTACGAAATGCTTCGGATGCGCATAACGATTATCGTATTGACGAATTTCGTTTTTCGTAGTAGGCCTGCTGTTTCTTCTCATCGGGAGACAATAATGTATATGAATAGGTAGGCTTGACTAAAAATGTGTGAGTATGTTCTTGAGTAGCTACAGCAAACTCTTTTACTATAAATTCATGTTTACTATTTTTGAATCCTTGGAGATCTACGATTATTGTATTGATATTCATGATAGTTTCTTCACAATATTGCTCAATGGTTTATATTCAAATACACAATCGTTTAAAATCAAACAATAAGCTGCTGTCTGATCAGGTATTTCTTGATCTGTTTCAATTTCGACTCTCACGTCGATCGATCCCTTCAAGGTTTCGTGTTGCCTCGAACAGTCAAAAACAAATAAATTCTTTCAAACTCATCAACGGTTCTGATCGACGTCCGTGACGACTGTTGAAATCTTGTGTATTGTTCGTATAGTAAAGTAAATTTGTCTTCTGAAAAACTAACATTCAATCCTTCATATGGGTAATACGCTGAATTTAAAAATACCCTTACATCACATACATGACAATGATCAAACTCAGCCATTGACGATAGGCTGTTGTGTTTGCGGTTGGTTTGTAATGCAATTACGACGAATCGTGGTTTCTCTATTTGCGACGAAGTTTTAATAGACCAAGTATGCTTGCGTGTTTTAGGTAGGAAAGGGTATTCATACAGATCCCAATTACGAAATGCTAATGGAATAGCACGATCTTTCTCTAAATGCTTCAGTAAATTTAACCTTTCACGATCAAACACCTTGATGTGTGGCACTCTCCAAATTATTTTACTTATTGTAATATCGTCTACAACTTCTCCCTCCTTTAACTTGATTACATTAAGATTTGTATTGCTTCTAAGTAGCACTAATTCGTGTTTACAGTTAATAATATTTTTTTCATAATCTTCTGCAAAACCTAATATCTTATTTAATGGAATGGATACGGAAAATGCTCCACCATTAACATTATTTGTCCCTTCAGTTGACCAACCCCAAACTCGAGCATATTTTGATTCGTTTTCATTTAAGGATAAATAAGATTTTATTGTCGTAGTTACACCAGCATTTTTAATTTTATCTATTTCAACTCCATTCAATTCATATCGAATGTCTTGAAACAGAAATAATGCAGGGTTGTTAACGAAGTGAACATTGGACACTTTTTCTTTAGAAGCGCTGTTATATACATTCACTTTTCCTTCGATATACAAACTACTAAGTGAAGGCAGTACGTAAAGGTCTTGCTGATTGATAGGAATTCTTATTTCATCGTTTTTGTTGAAACTGGTCACGTATGGCTTGTATGAATGATACTCAAAACTTTCAATGCTGTTGTCGTATGACGTTTGCTGAGATATATTTAAAATATTCATTTTATTAAGCCAATTAGTTTAAGGAATTCTTTATTGGTTAGTTAGCTTCTTTTTGAGCTGCAGTGGTGCGTTTTTGTGAACTGCTCTTGTAGAACTAACTCGAGTACACGATGGAGATGGGCTTTTATTAAAATTTATCATTTTTTCCTAAAATGTAAATATAGCTGTACTTCTTCACCTCGTAAATTTATCTCTTTATTCAGTCAGCGTCCAACCGTCTAATGTTACGATTTTTTTCTGAGTGCGACATGGATTTCGGCGAAGTCGCTCTCGGATGATTTTGATGTTCGCAGGCGTCATTACAGAGCGTGGCCGACCACTCCTTTGGCGATCTTGCAAGGAACTTGTCTCATTGTATCGTTTGATAGTGTAATACACGAAGTTACGGCTTACGCCAAAAGTTTTCACCTCACGGAAAATCTCCATTGTTTTTTTCCCGCCTTAAATAGCGATATCACGGTCGCACGCAATTCTTTAATCCCCTCCATCACGATAAAATTGACAGAAATAAATTTGAAAGTCAAAGGTATTAAAAGTAAACATTCCAAATTCAAAATTGGAAATAGAATTAATAGCAGCCAGTAATATTTAATTTATTTTTTTAACTACAAAGTTTGTCTCAAAACTTATGAACACACGAGGTATAATATAATAGAGCGATTAAAGTTAAACCAGCAAAAATGAAAGATATTCAAAAACTTATGCAATACATACCAGAAAACCACAGACAGTATTACGAAGACCGAATAAGAGAGCAAAATGTAGAGGTATTAAAGGTGATGAAAGCTATTCCAATGATGACATTGAATGGTTCACATGCATAACCCAGATAAACCTACCGACCCATACATGGGATCTGAGAAATAAAAAAATCTACCCTCGTTATTTGAATTATTTCTGATAATTGGTAAATATCTTTAGAATTTTAGTCTTTACTTGTTTACTGTGGTGACAAGTATCAAAGCTAATTTGTTAATTGCTAGTTGCTTTTTGTAATCAAACTAATTGGATTTGGAAAGTGTGAGACATGTCCTCAAAAAGGTGAGTTGAAATTGCAGTATTGTTATTACATATAAAACACCAAAGTGTAAATAAAAACTAATATAGATTATTGAATTGATAATGAAAAAAAAAAAAAATAGTTTCATTCTTGATACTTTTATTTAGGCACCAATTCCATGAACCCATACATGGTTCGGTCGGCACAACCACAGGGTATTGGTTTTTTGTAGGCAACATGTTTATTTCTGTTATTTCAGATCAAAACCGTTATCATTGCACGAAATATTGGACGAGTTAGAGAATAGCGATGAACCGGTACCAGAATACATAACTTTTGAACCACCAGATAATGCAAATGCTGCTGTTACTGATGAAGATTCTGGAGAAGAAGACAATATTGCCATACACAACTTACCTGGTTCCATCTTACGGGCTCCTGCCGAAGCAAACTTCGGTAATCAGATCAGTTCTGAATCAGAAAGTGAAGATGATACTCCTTTGGCTAGTTTGACTAAGAGATTTCGCATCGAAGAACTAATTCAGCAGCCACGGTCATCTACGTCCAGCACAGTGGAAGATACTCCAATAATTTGTCCTACATCTGTTCAAAAAAAAACCTACCAATGGAGGAATCGGCATAGATGAAACGACTTTCCTAGTTTCCAACCTCTAGAAGGTCCAAAAAACGAATTACGTTCTCCTGTTCATTATTTTGAACAATTATTCGACGAAGAAGTTGTAAACTTGATTGTCGAGTATACGAATCTATATGCTTCCCAAAAAAATAAACCAGGAAATGTAACTACGAATGAAATCAAATGTTTCATTGGAATACTGCTCTATAGTGGATACGTATGCTTGCCAAGACGTCGTATGTATTGGGAAAACACATCTGATTGTGAATTTTCTCTTGTAAATCGGTCTTTATCTCGCGACAGATTTACATACATAATGAACCATTTGCATTGTTGTGACAACTCCTCTATTCAAGCCCAAAGTGATAAATTTGCCAAAATGAGGCCATTATTTTCTTTACTGAACGGTATTTTCCAAGAGAATGCACCTGTTGAAGAGATGCATAGTATTGACGTGGCTATGATTCCATATTATGGTGGCCATAGTTGCAAGCAGTTCATAAAGGGAAAGCCAATTCGTTGGGGTTACAAGTATTGGGTTGGAGCTACAAGACTAGGATACGTAATTTGGTTCGATCCGTACCAAGGTCAGTCAGCACATTGTATTGATGCATGATATTTTTAAGTAATCCATTATTCCATTTATAATTTCCGTTTAAGTTAAACGCTTTATTCATTTTACCATTCAATGTTCTAATGAATCTTTCAACAATGCAAGCTTTCTTTGTAGAATATGTGGAGTAATGGTTTATATTATACTTATTCACAACGTTTTTAAATTTATCATTATAGAATTCTTTTCCATGGTCAGTTTGTAAATTTTTCGGGATTCGCCCATTTTGTAATAACATTTCAAAAGCTTTTGATACGCACTCTTTACTTTTTTGCTTTAATGCAATAGCCCATGCAAACTTTGTAAAGCAATCGATAACGGCTAATATATATTTATTTCCATTATTAGCTCGCGACATTGCTCCCATCTCTATTAGGTCTGCTTGCCATAGATCGTCTATATCTTTTATGATAACATTTCTTCGAGGATAATTAATCCTAGCATTTTTACATATTTCGTTTACTACATCTGCTTTGCTCATAATGTTTTGTTAATTTTACTGATAGATCTCTAATATGAATGTTTCTTTCAATCCTGTTTATTTTGTTAGCTAATACTCATTTATACACATTTATCGATGTTCGTTATATTTACTAAGATTTCAGCTTTCAATTTATCAATATTTTCCTTATGAGTGCTAGCAAAATCTTCTAATTCACTTAACCTTTTGAAAACGTCTGTGTTTCTTTTATATTTGCTATTACATTTTATTCAGAAAGATTGTGTATGCCTTCATTCATCGTCAAAGATTTTTTTACGACTTATTGATAAGTATGGTTTTCCAACGTTTTTATTATTTTATAATAGAAGCTTCTTTTAATTCTTCAATTATTGATAATATTTCATTATTATGATTGGTGTTGCCAGCACTTTGTGAAGCAATTAATAGTTTAAGTCTTTCGATTAATTCGTTAGGGTCATCCCAAAATACATAATCAGTGTCACTTTTATATTTTTTGTATGCGGGTATATACCCACCTTTTTTACCTTCTTTGTTTTATACGAATAATTACATATCATTATCGGTAATTAAAGGTTTGATAATTTTACAGTATTTTAAACCTTTGTCGCCCTTTATTTGCCCATTTGGACTAAAATTTCGTTTATGAACATTAGTATACTGAAGTATGTCTTTATATATGATTTTATCTGTTTCACTTATTACTTCGAGATTCGGTTTATTACGAATAAGGAGTTCTTTCAAGCCTGGAGTTAATTCATAATCTCTATCACCTATGCTTACAACATAGCTTTTATCTGATGTTGATGCGTTGCTCTTGGAAGCAATAGTAACTTCTTGATTACCCATAATTAACTTTTTGTTTTGACTTCGTATTCCAAAGGGTATATTAATATCATTATCATAGATGTCCATTACTTCTTCTTTATCCAATGACATTAAAGAATTACTAATATTTTCACATGATTTTTTACCATCATCACTATCAAAATCTACATATTCTAAACTTTCACTTGAATTCTCAAGTATGTTCTTGCTATACTTATCATAGGCTGAAGACAAACTTAAATCTTGCAAGGTATCATTTGTGTTCATATCTATCGAAACATTTAGTGTAGGTTTATCCTTATCATTTGCTTTAATCATTGTCTCCAAATTATCAGTTATAGGTTTAAATGCCTTTTTAAATTTCATATTAGCAACATCTTCATCATTTTGAATTTGTTTTATTTTATTTTTGATGTTATCAACTGACATAATCAGTTGTTGTTTTATTTCTGCTTCAAAAGGATTGTTCATTTTTTACATCCAACCGTTGGTGGATGATATTTCTACTCAATTGACGTCTTTTTTCACACTAATGCTATTTATATAATTCATTGTCATTTTATTGTAAGTAAATAAATGTATCAAATTCTTGTCTATACCTGCCTCTATTCTGAGCACAGTCTTTATTTATGGTTAAAAAGCTAAATTTATCCAACCATACTGTGCGGCAAAGCTGTTTAAATTCTAACCAATCCATATCTGTATTTACATGTTCATTGTAAATATGTCTCAAATTAACATCATCTTGTTTGAAGACAATTATAAGATTAACATTATCACGTATTAATTGTTTAGGTATTTTGGAATAGGTCTGAGACAAATAAAAACAGTCTATCTGCCTATGCCTACCCATAGCAAAATAGTTACGAATATTTACCTGATTTTCACAGGCTACATCATCAAATATCATAATTGAATTTTTTAAAGCATCTTTTGGTGGAATTATGTCTTTATTATCATTAAAAATAAATAATTTTGCATCAGGAACATGTCTAATAACATTTTCTAAATAACGATATTTTGGTTGAAAAGATGTCTTCGAATACAGGTATATGTTTTCGAATCTGAGGCCATTTTCATGCATTAGCAAATTTATCATTACATTTGTTTTTCCACAATTCGAAGGAGCACATATTATACATCGGATCGTATTAGGCAGCAGAACACTATGTTTTGTTCCACAGTGCTTAATTTCTGTTTTTATATTGTTCACTTCTAAAGTGTCTGGCTGTTTGATGAACTTCATTTTAAATATGAAAGAAAAACTTAATTACATCCTTTTATATACGTATGTTCATTTTTAAATCCTTAATAAGAATAATGGACATCATTTTTCTCGTAAAAAGAGGTTGTATTGTTAAACATTTATGGGCGTTGATTAGGTATGTAGTAGAAATAAGGATTAAGAAATAAAAAAGTTATTAGTATTATTTAAATATTTATTATTTAAGCAATCCCAATAAACAAACATTTACAAATGTTTTTTAAGTATTTTATAATTTAACTATTATATTATTTACATTATAATACTTTTTACAATATATTAGTAAGAAAAAGAAAAGATATTACATGTATTTATTTTCAGAATATAGAATTACAATGACCCCATTGAATCGTATGAATATGATCATTTTGTACCTGTCTTTTATCATCATTTCCATTAAGCAATAGTTTATTCATTTGCTGCGTGTATAGAATATGCTTAATCGATCTTATCAATCGCATGTTACATCTTGTGCTGATTTTATTAAACAGAGCATTTTTGTAATCAATCATTCGTAACTTGTGAGTTACAGTTTTTGTAATACCTTTCGCTTTTTTAGGGTTCCGTAGCCGAATGGCAAAAAACGGAACCCTTATAGTTTCGTCAAGTCTGTCTGTCTGTCTGTCTGTCTGTCTGATTCAGATACAAAAAGTAAGAAAAAATAATATTTAAGGGGGGGCTCCCATACATGAAACTAAAACCTAAGATATTTTTTTTACTCAAACCTATGCGTGTGGGGTGTCTATGGATAGGTCTTTGAAAATGATGTTAAGGTTTCTAAAACCATTTTTAGGGTTCCGTAGCCGAATGGCAAAAAACGGAACCCTTATAGTTTCGTCAAGTCTGTCTGTCTGTCTGTCTGTCTGTCTGTCTGTCTGTCTGTCTGCCTGTCTGTCTGTCTGTCCGTCCGTATGTCACAGCCACTTTATTCTGAAACTATAAGCATCACATAGCTGAAACTTGGTAGGTAGATGTATTTTGTTCACCGCTTTCCGATTCAGATACAAAAAGTAAGAAAAATAATATTTAAGGGGGGCTCCCATACATGTAACTAAAACCAAAAATTTTTTTTAACTCAAACCTATGCGTGTGGGGTGTTTATGGATAGGTCTTTGAAAATGATGTTGAGGTTTCTAAAACCATTTTTTCTAAAAGTGTAAGGTTTGAGATATAGACGATTCCAAAGTGGTAAAATGGGCGTCCCCCCCCATCTAACTTTTGAACTAAGAAAGTGAAAATTTTGAAAAAAATATATGATGTAGATCTCAACAAAAACTTGCAACAAAAATTGGTTTGAAGGAGATCGAACCAGTAGTTTTTGAGATATTGCACATTTTTATCAACCGCAAATATAACTTTGTCTTTCATACAAACACTATGAAAAACAAAGTTATTTTTGCTGTCACAATATATTGTGATGTTTTCGTTAAGTGAAAGTAAGTGCACCCTGAATTCAGTTAAGGGTGGCACGGAACCCTCAGTGCGCGGGTCCGACACGCACTTAACCGGTTTTTCTTAAAGTGTAAGGTTTGAGATATAGACGCTTCCAAAGTGGTAAAATGGGCGTCCCCCCCCATCTAACTTTTGAACTAAGAAAGTGAAAATTTTGAAAAAAATATATGATGTAGATCTCAACAAAAACTTGCAAGGAAAATTGGTTTGAAGGAGATCGAACCAGTAGTTTTTGAGATATTGCACATTTTTATCAACCGCAAATATAACTTTGTCTTTCATACAAACACTATGAAAAACAAAGTTATTTTTGCTGTCACAATATATTGTGATGTTTTCGTTAAGTGAAAGTAAGTGCACCCTGAATTCAGTTAAGGGTGGCACGGAACCCTCAGTGCGCGGGTCCGACACGCACTTAACCGGTTTTTCTTAAAGTGTAAGGTTTGAGATATAGACGCTTCCAAAGTGGTAAAATGGGCGTCCCCCCCCATCTAACTTTTGAACTAAGAAAGTGAAAATTTTGAAAAAAATATATGATGTAGATCTCAACAAAAACTTGCAACGAAAATTGGTTTGAAGGAGATCGAACCAGTAGTTTTTGAGATATTGCACATTTTTATCAACCGCAAATATAACTTTGTCTTTCATACAAACACTATGAAAAACAAAGTTATTTTTGCTGTCGCAATATATTGTGATGTTTTCGTAAAGTGAAAGTAAGTAAGTGGACCCTGAATTTAGTTAAGGGTGGCACGGAACCCTCAGTGCGCGGGTCCGACACGCACTTAACCGGTTTTTAATATCAGAATTAAGACTTTTAATATAATATAATTTTGCTCTTAACCCAACAAACTCAGTAATGATTTCACCTCCCATCTCGTCTTTGAATAGTCCAGGAATTTTCTGGTTCATTTTCGGGATGCTGTACTCATTACTTGAGTCAAAATTACTAGTATCAAAATATGAAATATTATCTCTCAAATCTTTATAAAAATCTTGAGTATTAATTAAATATAACAGACTATCAGTATCCGTGTAGCACAACTGTACCTTATCTTTATATTTCTCTTTAATAAAGTCATAGTGAAATCGATACATATGATGTTTTGCGTATTCTAAAACCGAAAAACCAATATATATTGGTCTGTCTAGCATAACTTTTTCATGGTTTAGTTGGATGGCTACAAAGTTTTCTGAAAATACATGTATGCTTTTTAGATTAGGTTTTGTTATTAATTTCTGTGCAGTCAAGTGTTTTTTAGTTATATTTTAAGTATCTGCCCATTTATTAACTAATTTTATATCTACTTGTTTGCGTTTGTTTTCAATAGTTTTTCCAAAAATCGAATTGTTAAGTAACTTAAAAAAGTCTTTCTCAAACGTTGTTTTTGACGATTGTCTTAAAGAAGTATTAAGGTCTATGTATGGTTTCAAAAAACATTCTTGTCTGAAGCTAAGAATGCGATGTGTTTTCAATACTATTAAACCATGATTTATACATTGTTTTAAATGCACATAGTGAATAACATAATTAAATTTGTCATAAAGATTTGCAATAAATTTCTTGACTTTACTTTCTGGAGGTGTAATTTTTTCAGCAGCAAAAGGTAAATCTTTATGTGACTCATGTAAGTGATCTGGGTATAACAAATCCACTTCTAAAATATAACCATACTCGTCGTCATCAGAAACATTTGTTACATTGAATTTTTCGATTTCATCTAAAGACAAAAATCTGAACTCAGAAATTGGATACTTTTTAGTCATGGCATACCCATAAAGGTTATTACAATCTAAATATACAAGATATGAAGATGGTGTTAATGGATTATGGTTTGGTAAGTATTTATTGGAAGCTACAGCATGACGTAAGGAGCACTGTGCCAGACCACCACGAATTCCTTTTTCCAGCATTTGATACATTTCTATATCAGTAATCAGTTCTAATTTTACATTCGTATGAAAAAGCATCGCATCCCAACTCAGACTCGGTGATGTAATATAATAAGCAGGATCCAGTTTATAATATAAAAGACTCGTAGTTCTAAATTTTTCAAAAATATCACATAATAGCAAAACATCAGTTTTCAAGTATAAATCTGTGTATTTACCAAGGTTTGAAATATTAAAACAATTCCACACAGCACAAGCATGCGCATAATCATCGTCAGAAATATGCATTCTAGTTAGTGAGTTCTTAAAACTTGATTTAGGTGGCAGTTTGACTTCATCAAATTTTGACCAACTGTCAATGTAGTCGTATGGATAAACACCTTTTTTTCTAAGTAATTGAAATTGTTCACTGTCTTTAATTTACTCGATAAATGTATGAAATCATTTTCACACAAACTATTACTTAACATATCTAGACTCGAACTAAGAAATTGGAAAGAGTCTATGAATTTAATTTCAATGGGATGTGTATTTTTTTCTGATTCGATAAATTTACTAATTGTAAGGTACTTTTCTTTAGACTTCGGAATAATTTTAACATTTCCTTCATATTTCATCAGTTCTTCAATAAATAAATGTGCATCATAGCCTGATAGGTTGTGAAATACAACAGGAATGAATGAACATACTCTATACAACAGGTTACATCTAGAATGAGCTGCTCCTCTAAATTCTGATGTAATATGATCATGATCTCTTACTCTGTCATCAAATAATAGTTCATTGCATATGTGACATGAAGTAGTATTTTGAAATTGAGTCTCTTGATTCAGAGTTAAAGGTAACATGGGCTTTTTGTCTAACAATATTTCATGAATACGTTTAGAATCATGAATTAATGATTTTATAAAAACTTGAACGCAATCTCTACCTCTATAGGAAACATATTTGTTTAAGTTTAAATGTAATACCCGAAACAAGAGGGTTCATGTCTCTTTAAAATTTCAGTATTTTTAGATTTCTTTTCCTTAAAATGTGTTAAAAGACACTCGAAATCAGCATAAATAACAAAATTAATTTTCTGCTGTCTTTTATAATGCTGAAACTTTAACGTAGACTCTTTTCTAGGTAAAACATATAAAACTCCATCACATCTGTGAGATCTATACTTAGTTTTATCATTAAAGTACTGTAAACAGGATTCACATAAGTATATTGTACCTTTATGTTTTGTTATTTGACGTCGCACTAATCTAATAAGATCTTTTATTAAACAATAATGCCCTTTATTATCTTGTTCGATATAGAGTAAATTTATATGATCTATTTTTCGACATTTAGTTAAATATAAGGGTCCAGTCACACAATATTTGTTGTCTAGCCCATATACGTTAATACTTATATCTGGATTATTGGTTTCAAATTGCTTAATATCGAGCATTGTGGGTGGAAAGGACATTCCCTTAATCAGTCAGGTATCAAACGAATGCCTGGAGTCGCATAACAATGGAATTTTTATTGTGTCTCGTTTACACATACTTGACGAGTTAATATCGAGTATAGTTGAATAATGTGGATACGACTTTACTCTACACTCATTGTTTTTTACGGGATATAATGCGGCTATAATTGACCATAGAAAGCAATGATTGTCAGTATTTGAAATATTTAAACAACTATGGTTTTACAATGGTTTTACAATATTTTTAACACTCACAGTGTCATATTTTATTCTTAAAAGATGAAATATGAAACCAAAAATTGCGCACGGGCGGGACTCGAACCAGCATCTTTCTGGCTAACCGGGCCAACTGCTCTTCCAATTGAGCTACCGTGCCGTCGGTCCGACCGCGCGAAATTCTTGGTCTCATTGATACGTCATTGCGTGACGTTAGCGCCATCTACCCGTCTGTTTATGCAACAGCGGGCCAAGTAGTTATTCTTTACAGAATAAATTCAACTTGGAAATGATAATGCTTCGCTACTCAATGGTTTTACAATATTTTTAACACTCACAGTGTCATATTTTATTCTTAAAAGATGAAATATGAAACCAAAAATTGCGCACGGGCGGGACTCGAACCAGCATCTTTCTGGCTAACCGGGCCAACTGCTCTTCCAATTGAGCTACCGTGCCGTCGGTCCGACCGCGCGAAATTCTTGGTCTCATTGATACGTCATTGCGTGACGTAGCGCCATCTACCCGTCTGTTTATGCAACAGCGGGCCAAGTAGTTATTCTTTACAGAATAAATTCAACTGGAAATGATAACGCTTCGCTACTCAATGGTTTTACAATATTTTTAACACTCACAGTGTCATATTTTATTCTTAAAAGATGAAATATGAAACCAAAAATTGCGCACGGCGGGACTCGAACCAGCATCTTTCTGGCTAACCGGGCCAACTGCTCTTCCAATTGAGCTACCGTGCCGTCGGTCCGACCGCGCGAAATTCTTGGTCTCATTGATACGTCATTGCGTGACGTTAGCGCCATCTACCCGTCTGTTTATGCAACAGCGGCCAAGTAGTTAT